>APFE031758712.1:89799-138168 GCA_000404065.3 Pinus taeda | reverse complement strand
CTCCTAGCTTGGTTGGCCAAATGATTTTCTTGATGGGTAAAATGATAACTAGACACAAATATATTTCCAATGAGCTATCATCAGCTAAATTTGGGGTTGAGGAAGGCATTCAAAAGTTGACTGCAATAGCACTCTTCCTTGAGACAGCCTCATTTGGCACTTTTTTACCAGTCTTGGGAGATTTGATTTTTGACAGGGCAAATGAACTCCAAATCCAAAAATTCTAGTTGGGTTGGAAAGTAGACTCACAAACCTTTCCAACAAGCCTACTCTTACCCAATTTTTCCACCTTCAAGTTCCCCAAACATGGCTCCAAAGGGGCGCGACATGTCAGGCAAGGGGTCGCGACATGTTAGGCAGAATTGCCCAGAAATGCATTGTACAGCCCAGAAAACGCATATTTGACTCATTTTGACTTTTTGAGGTGAATGATGATTCTATTTGATGTAATTATGGTAATTTTATGACACTTTTACTCTTATGAATCTCTTCTAGAAGATTTATTCATGAAATAGGTGAAAATTAAATGAATGAATTAGTTTCCAAGTTTATAGAGGCAAGTTGTTATGATTGCCTAGTTTGTAGTGCTAAGTTTAGAAGTGGTTGAAACAGCTCCTACGATAGTGAGCTCGACCCCTAGATTCAGGGAAAGAGGTTAGATCATCTATATTATGTACTTTCATACTCATTTTCATGGTTGGACTCTTGAGGGAGAAGCTATCATTGTATTATTTCACTGTATCTCTGCAATTTTTGGCTAAGGAAGACTAGGGTTTTGCAGTCCTCTTTTGGATTCTTTTGGACTCATGTGTTGATGGTGTTTTTCTCAATGTTCTTTTAAGCTTTGTTATGTGATTCATTTCCTTTCTTTACTTCTGCACATTAAACAAATGAAGTGTTAAAGTAAGAATTCATGCTTGCCATGCTCTGCTTTTAAGTTTGTTTAATTTCAATGTTTTCTACTGTCTAAAGAGAATTCAAATTTATTGTTTGCTCTCTTTAGCTCTCTCACTTGTCATTCCTAATCATCCACCTCAATCAAAGGCATCAATACTGTCTCCTACCTCGCCCCAAAAATCCCCCTGCAGAAACTGTGTCCAATCCTCGCACCCAAAATTGCCATCCCCTCAATTTGCCACCAAAAACCCTAAAAACCCAAAATCAACCCTTTTGATCAGTTTACTAGCCTAAAATAAGTGTTACCCTATTGGTCATCTCATCCATTGAAGATTTTACTGAGATTGACCGGAGAGAGCCTTCTCCAGCCCCGTAGGGCTAGCTACGAGGCTAAATGGTTTGATGTTGCTTTGAGGTTTGCCTTTTTCAGCCTGAGGTGAAATTTCAAGCGCTAATAGAGTCTAGATGCGAAAGAAAATTTGACACAAAATTTCTAAGAAGATATTGTTGTTGAGAAGGACTTGTGTGAAATCAAAGTCATTTTAGATGATCATGAATTAACCAAAGAATCCAAGGATACATGCAAAAGATCTTAGGCCTCTTCAAGCAAGGCCAAGGATAAAGAAGCTACTGATTTTGAAAGCTTGACCCAAACTATCAAGAATTTATCCAATTAATTGGAAGAATTGAAACAAAGGACAAGCGAGACCACTATCAATAGCAAACCCCCAAAATTAAACTTCCTAAGAAGGAATAGCAACAACAACAATAATCATCCAGCTAAGTCTACACAGAGCTTGAATGTCATGTTGAATGTTGAAAGCATGGCCACGGACCAATACTATTCTTTTCATCAAGAATATCATTTAGAAAATACATTCCCACAATGGAATCATAGAATGAACACTCTGGCCATGCATATTATTGACTCAGTACTTTCAGATGAGTAGACTGCGCAAACATAAGGAAAATAAGAATTTGTTGTGGTTGAAGAAATTGCGGGTGTCATACACGTTGTAAATACTTTTAGTTGTGTGTTCACTACCAAAAAGAAAAATGTTGAGGAACCACCACTGAATGAGGCCCCGACTCAGAAGCAAAACAACTAATACAAGTAGAGAAATCAAGGGCCCATTTCTGAGCAAGAGCTAACTAGGAAAAAATTGAAGGAACATTTCTTAAGAAAGATCACACTACCCTTTATCCAGACTCAGAATAAGTTTGGAGATACTACCACAACAAAGAACACTTCCATCTATAGTAAAATCAAGTCTACCTTTACGGAAGAGGAAAATAAAGTTACCCATCTGGATACTTCGGTAATGCTTATTGTGATATCATGGAAGATATGAAGAAATTTTGCGCAAATATTTCAATCTTTGAGCTTACAAGGATAACAAGCCAATGGGAATTGCTTGTCCTAACCCTTAGCCAATCCTCATTAGGTGGTAATTCTTCTTCTTTTGACAAGGTCTCTAGTAAGTCTTCTAGTCCCTTGGAATCAGTCGTTATCACTCTAACACTAGAAGTTAATACTCTTTTCCCTCCATTCCTATTGACTTCTGAAATTTTTAGTTATAATGTTCACAGTTATTTAGTTGATTCTGGTGCATCCGTAAATGTAACGCCATTATGTGTTGCTAAGAAAATAAATTCAATTTGGGATAAGACTGATGCACAAATTATTCAGTTGGATAGGTATCTTTTCCAAGCTATTGGTGAAATCAGAAACATTCTTATTTTCTTATCATCTGATCAATGAATTCACCAATGTATAAACATAGTTATTGTGGACATCCTGGAAGCCTACGATGTATTTCTAAGTAGATACTAGTCAAGAAAATTACAAGGGTATTTTTATACCGATTGGTCACATTTATGGCTTCCATAGAGGGGCAAGAATAACCAAATATGGGTGGAATCATAAACTTACATGAAACACATTATTACACCTTTCGAAGGGAAAAATGAGCCCGTTGCTTTCACGACTTAATTTTCGGGAACTACTTTCTAGAAACTGGCCTTGGGTGTTACCTTGCACAACCATCACCCATTCCATCAGATAAACAATTGGAACTCATCCCTTGTTCTCTAGATGTTTCAAATGAACTATGTAATATAGATGTGTATAATAGTAGTAATGCTAGTATTAGTAGAAATAATAATACAGGAAATAACTTCATCACTTGCAAATTTTGAACTCTTTATCTTGATGGTTCTAAGACGCGGGATGGTTCTAGAGCTGGTTGTGTCCTCACAGACCCACATAACAAGAAACATATACTTTCATGTCGTTTGGAGTCAAAGTGCCCCTAATAATACTGCAGAATATGAAGCACTCGTACTTGAATTGAAGAAAGCTATAGACTTGAAGGTAGTGCTCCTAAAGGTAATTTGTGACTCAGAGGTAGTCACTTGTTAGGTACGAGATACTATACACTGTGTTTCAACTCATCTAAAAAAAATACCAGCAGGAAGTATGGAATTTGATAAATCATTTCAAATATTTCAATATTTATTTATTTATTATTTTATTTTATTTATTTATTATTTATTTATTATTAATATTAATATTAATATTATTTATTTTATTTATATTTATTTATTTATTTATTTTTTTCTTTTCCTCGAGTTAGAAATGCAACAACAGATAGACTAGTGAATGTTGTTGCTAGGATGTCTCCATTGAAAAATGGTTTCTCTATTGAAATTTTATATAGATCATCTATACTCGACATACTAATATACACATTTTCAATGACGACCAAAAAATTCTATACTTTATGGCGAATGTTGATGTATTCAAAGATGCCGCCATACATGAGGAAGAGAACGAGTAGGCTTTGCAGGAAGCATCCTAGGCATCGAAAGGAAACACTATGCCAAAAGGTGTGGTCTCCCTAAAGAAATTATATGACTTGCATAATCAATTTAGAGGACCTACTAATACAAAGGCTTATAATTCAAAGCTAGCATCTAAACAAGTCAACCTTGGAACCCCACAAGATCCTAAATACGTGAACCTCGGTACATGTGGTTCTCGTAGGAATAAAAAGTGTTTATTACCCTATTCAAGAGTATCAGGACATGTTCACATGGACATACGAAAATTTAAAGACTTATGACACTCGTATCATCCAACATGTAATTCCTATAAAATAAGGGGTGAAACCATTCTAACATAAACTATGAAAAGTCCATCCAACACTGGAGCCCCTCATTCAAAAGGAATTGAGAAATATGTTGGATGCCTAGATCATCTTCAAAATTAGACATTCTACGTGGGTTTCCAACTTGGTCCTAGTTAGAAAGAAATTTGGTGAGATATGCTTATGTGTTGATTTCCAGAACCTTAACTGGCCTTCTAATAAAGATAACTATCTAGTGCCATCCATGGAGTAGATACTCCAAATAGTATATGGGTCTAAAATGATTTCACTACTAAATCGATTTTTAGGGTATAATCAAGTGCTATAGCAGAACCAAAAATATTTAAGACTACATTCTGGACCAAATGGGGACTGTTCTCTTTTAAGAGAATGCCATTTGGACTGATTAATGCTGGTGCAAATTTTCAAAGAGGGATGGAAATCGACTTTCATGGCCTTAAAGGTCAAAATGTTGTTGTTTATTTAGATGATGTTACTATGTTTTCAAAGAAACTGTCTGATCATGTATGCCATCTAAAGCATATATTTGAGCGGTGTCAGAAGTATGGGATTTCTCTTAATCCCAAGAAGAGCGTCTTCGGTGTGTCCAAAGGGATTCTACTAGGGCACATCATAGCAAAGAGAGATATTAGGATTGACCCAAAAATGGTCAAGGTTATCACATAGATCGAATTTATAGTGAACAAGAAAGCCATGCAGGCTTTCTTGGGAAAAATCAATTTCCTTAGAAAATTCATCTCTGATTACACACAGATAGTCAAACCTATAAAGGAGATGATGAAGAAAGATGCAATATATAGATGTGACAAGCGGGAGAAAGAATATTTCGCTCAAATGAAACATGCTCTAGCCGATGCATCTGCACTATTTAGTTGAGACTATGGAAAAGATTTCCTGCTCTACACATTTGCTTCATATTTATCAATTGTCATTGTATTAACTCAGAAGGAGAGTGAGGGAAATGAGCGGCCTATTTCTTTTATGAGAATTGTCCTACAAGGCCCATAATTAAATTACCCTTCCATTGAAAAATAAGCGTATGCAATATACAAGGTAGTGAAGTATTCCAGGCCCTATTTACTTATTAAAGCACATACAATTGTATTCGTAACTCATCCAATAGTGAGAAACCAACTCGTACAACAAGATATCGTTGAGAAAAGGGCTAACTAGATGACCTATCTTCAAGAATATGATCCATAATTCAAACCTGTTCATACTATAAAGGGTCATGGCCTATACAGACTAGTACTCGAAGCAAAGGGTGCTCCCAAGCAAGATCTTTTAGGATGGGAGCAGGAAATGGAAATGTACAATATTGAACACATTCCCCAGTCCATGTCCATAGCGCCTTGGTACATAGATCTATGGAAGTTTTTGAAATATGGAATCTTGCCCTCGCACTTATCGAACAAATAGAAAAGGTCAATTTATTTAAAGGCTCTATCGTATCAATTGGTCCATGAAGTGATTTTTCAAAAGCACCACAATGCAGTTCTGCTAAGGCGTCTTGAGCCCCAAGATACAGAAAAGGTCCTTAAGGACTTACATGATGGACTGATAGGTGGCCAATATGCAGGAAACACTATGACAAACTATTGGGTGGCGGAGGTCCCGCGTAACAGTTTTGGGGCAGAAAGCCTATAAATTAGGATTAAATTATTGTAAAAACTCTGAAGTATGCAGAGTGCGAAATGTAAAAGGTCAAGTCAAAAGGGTAGTCCACCCAAAAACAATGTAAAGAAATGTAAGTTGAGTCAACCCGCCCATGGACCGCGGGCCATAGGAAGGTATAAATAGAGCAAGGCTCTATGGGTAAAATATCTAAGTTTTTGGTATGATTTTGAGATCTGATATGTAATGGTTGTCTAAGAAGAAGCATTCTGAAAGCATTTGTAAGTCCGAGTCGGGGGTTTGGGTAGAGGATAGAGGCTCTGCAACTATGTGCACAGAGGCCTAGAAGAGTATGCAGCTATGTGCACAGACCCCTGCAACTGAGTGCACAGGACGGATCTGATTGTATGGGTGAGAAGTGGAAATAAAGATAAGTTAATTCTAAGAATTATTTGTGATCTCTGAATTATTGCGAATCTGACATTTTGTATGGTTAATAAGATTGTTTTTACTTATGCGCACTGCTTATTGAATACTTGTGAATTTGGGTTTAAATCTTAATCTGCGAACCGAATAAAAGTGATAAATGTTTGCTTAAAGAACACTTTAAAGTAGATCCCAATCACAGTACTTCCTCCTATAGATTATATATGTAGACTGTGCGTTAATAGACAATAAAAGGTATTCCAAATTTGCGTGAATATGGCGGAACACGAAGCTGCCGAACGGGGCGCGAAGCATCCAAACCACATCTAGACATCCCAAGGGTGCGAAAACCTTGTTCTAACACCCTCCCCTGCTACCTCAGGTGAGACCTCAGTCTGCGCTTCACGGGCTGTTACTGAAAGGGCCGGTAGCTGCGAGATTTTCGTGGCTAAATAATTCTTTTGAACCTAGGTTAGGCCCATATAAGCCAACGAATGGTTCCGTTGCCAGGACCAGGATCTACCTAAGGGGTGTTTGGTGTGAAACGCGGGGACTCTATAGAGAAAAGAACTAAAGGAGTGAAGGGACCAAGAACAGTAGTAGTTCAAGGGTAACAATGACGAGTGCGATCCAGTTACTAATATTCAAAGGAGCAAGAGGCGAAGACTCGAACCAATTTTGGTTCATGTTAACATCTGTATGGAACGCATAGTGAATTGTGGATGATAATATCAGAAAGGCTACCTTAGTTAGTGCATTGCAGGATCAAGCACTGACATGGTACATAAAGTACTCGAATGATCACCCAACGGCGGGGACAGCAGAAATCCAGACCGATTTGAAGAAGGAGTTTAGTCGGCCAAAGTCAGAAACACAGTCGATTATAGGGTTCAAAGAGATTGCGATGATGCTTGGTGAAACCCCGTGGGATTTGGACCAAAGGCTGAAAAGTACTATTCGCGAATCTAACATGACATTAACAGATGCGCGACACTATGCTTGGTTTATCGCATCCTTAACACCACATCTGAGGATGGCTTTATCACAACAGAAGATCTCAACCCAGGCCGAAGCGCTAGAGATAACAATGAGGTTACATGAAACTCCATTACAAGACCCGGGGTTGGGAGTTCAACAAATCCAAGCACAGATTCAAAATTTGTGTTTGGAAATGAAGAAGTTAAAACAAGAACAGGTACCACGACCGAAAGTCTGGGAGGAAGTATGGTGTGTAAAGTGAAGAAGACAGGGACATGATAAAGATTACTGCCTGGTCTCAGTGGATTTTGTAGCAACAAGGGGACCAACCCTATTGCGACCAGAGGCACAGGCAGGACCGAGCACCACAACCCCACTCTGGTGCACAATCTGTCAGGTGGGAGGAAAGCACAACATAGATAACTGTCATCTATTACCAAAATACAACCAAAACCCTAGCAGCTATTTTGCAACTTTTGCAGGTTGGTGGGCCACAAGGAAATAGACTATCGTAGCTACCAATTGTTAATGGACCTATCACCTACTTACAGAATATAGATTGAGGCGCGAGGTCAAGATCCAGATGTGGCAATTGCATGCGGTGGGTTCTAGGGCCGAGGCCGAGGACGAGCCAGAATGGGGCTAGGAAGGGGTCACGGGCAGCTAAGCTGCTACAACTGCGGGGGACTAGGACATTACACATGGGATTGTACCAACCCAACTAGAATTTCATGCAGTTACTGTGAGCAATTTGATCATGAGCTGATAGATTGTCCTACGCTGATAGCACAAAATTCACAAAAAAAGGACAGCGCAACCAACAATGACCCAAAATGTGCAGATGATGAGGTCCGAACCCCACGAGGAAGATCCCAAAGTCAACATGGTACTAAGAATTGGCATGGCCATAGGAGCAGATGAAAGGAACTTAGGGACCAGTAAGGAGACATATCTGGAAGTTCGGGGGGGCTTCACGGAGGTCTCTACTGCAGGTAGTAGGGATCAGCCAAAGGCAGATAAGGATCCCTCGATGATAACTACCTATCTAAAGACATGTATAAAATTACTTCGTGGTAATAGGGCAGTTAAAGGCTTGCAGGAGTTGATAAATAGATGCAAAGGATGGAGTGAACCTCGCGTCATTCGAAAGTTGGGAATACATGCATCACGGACCGGGAGGGAAATGTGACTAATAACATAGATCAGCGAGTATGAAATGGATCAAGTCATTCTGGATCTAGGTTCGGATGCCAACTTACTACCTAAATTGACCTGGGAGTGCATGGGTAAGCCTACGTTACAATGGTCCTCTATCCAACTATGGATGGAAAATCAATAGAAGTTATTGCCCATGGGAAGGCTACAAGGAGTTACGGTAGACCTTGACGGCGCAAGTACTCGGATGGAATTTGAAGTTATTGAGCTCATGGATGAAAGTACGCCCTATCCTGCATTGTTAGGGATAGAGTGGGCCACCGACATGAACAAGATTATTAATTTAAAGAAGCAGACAATGGTATTTGAAACAAAGTCGCTACGTGTGGTCATCCCGCTAGATCTAGCTGAAGGATCGTGCTACATTGACCCTGTGCGCGACAGGGAAAGTGACGACGACGTGGATTGTAGTTACAGAATGGTTGCGCAAAGGCGAGAAGGGATCAAGACAGCGGAGGATAGAATAATATCCCGAGGTTTTGAATAATCCTGCACTTCCAAATTAGATGAGGAAGACGAGCGAAGGCAAAATAGGTTGACCGGAGTGACCACACTACATTGCAACATGGTGACTAAATCTTTGTACTGCGTGAAGGCCCAGGGTCATGAAATGCCAACGTATGATGGGCTGACAATAATAGATGAATTCCTGACCAAATTTGAAGTTGCAGTATTAGAGCACTAGCAATTTGATGCAATGAGGTGGGTGTTGCACGCGACACCTGCGCGATGGTGGGGAACACATGAAGGGACGTTCGAAGATTAGCGCGCCTGTAGACATATGATGAAGATCAGGTTTTGGAAGCTAGAATTATGCCTAATGGAGAAATACGATGGACGTGATGACCCATGCATGCACCTTACCAGATGGATTAAAGCCTACGACGAAGAACCTCAGCCAGAATGGGTGCACTTATTTTATCACACCTTAGATGTCATTCCCAGAAACTGGTATACTAAAGCAGAGCTCCGGCATGACTCAGGTGAGTGGGATATCTTGCGCAAAGGGTTTTTGTCGACATTCCTCTTTGAAGATCAATGGATGGACCCCATGGATGACACGTTACAGCTAGTAAAGGCCACCATTTTCAAGATGCCGCTAGAACCAAAAGAAACTGTGCAACTCGACTTGTCGCTACTTGAGCCAAGCTCTCGAATGCTATAATGTCCAGGTAGAAGATGATGAGGATGATCCATGAAATGTTAACATTCCAGAATCAGAGGGATGTCATGAAGTGCGCGGACCTGAAATCGAAGATCCAGATATCACGACGCCGTTGAAAACGAGACAAGTTAATATCAGAACAGACGATGAACCGAAGTATGCAACACTTGTGGACTATTGGGATGATGCCATAGTGGAGAAGGTCGTCGAATTGCTTCGCGAATATCAAGATTTACTCCCAACAAAAATCACAGAGCTAAAAGGGATTCTAGGAGACCTGGGAATCATGAAGATAACATTGAAGCCAAATGTGAAACAAGTTAAGCAACGACCCTACCGATTGAACCCAAAATATAAAGTGAAGGTCTACGAAGAATTGGACAAGATGCTGGCAGCAGGAATCATTGAACTAGTCGAGGAGTTCGATTGGGTAAGTCTGATGGTTGTGCAGGAGAAGAAATAGAAGGGTGAGATTCGTATCTGCGTAGATCTCAGGAAGCTCAATGATGCATGTGTTCACGATCCATTTCCAACTCCGTTTACAGATGAGGTATTGGAAAATGTGGGAGGGTAGGAAGCCTACTTCTTCATGGATGGAATCTCAGGATACCACCAGATTAAGATCGCGCCAGAGGACAGGAGTCAAACAATGTTCACCACTGGATGGGGTTGCTTTCAGTACACGGTGATGCCCTTTGGACTGAAGAATGCGCTGGCGATATTTTCACGAATAGTGGTAGCGGCATTCAAATAATTTATACACAAGTTCTTAGAGGTCTATCTTGATGATTGGACTGTGTTTGGACTGGTTAAGAAGCACGTATCGAGCTTACGATTGATGCTGGATACTTTTCGTCGACACTAGATTGTGGTAAACTTAAAGAAGTGTACTTTTCTTGTCCCATTTGGGAACTTGTTGGGCCATGTCGTCTGTAAGCAAGGCGTGATGGTGGATCCAGCAAAGATCATCATCATACTCAATCTATAAGCTCCACGAAGTGTCAAAAAACTCTACACCACACTTGGACATATGGGCTACTATTGGAAGTTCATCAAAAGATACACCCAGATCACAACTCCGATAGAACAATTGTTGAAGAAGGATGCTACTTAATGTTGGAATGAGTAATGCAACAAAAGTTAGGAGACGCTCAAGGAAAATATGGCATCAGCTCCTATATTGGTCTTTCCGAAATGGGACATTGAGTATCATGTGCATGGCGACGCGTCATGTATTGTGTTGGGGGTGGTACTTACTCAACCAGGAGAGGAGGGATTCAACCACCTAATTACGTTCACAAGTCACCGATCGTCAAAAGATGAGAAGAATTAATCCACTACCAAGCGGGAGGGATTAGCGATGGTATATGCGCTTCAAAAATTCTGCCATTATCTGCTTGGAGGCCACTTTAAGATGTATATCGATCATTTGGCATTAAAATACCTAGTGAACAAGCCTGTGTTGGGGGGTGCATTTGTAGATGGTTACTCTTATTCCAGGAGTATGAATTTGAGGTCGTCGTAAACCCAAAACGTCTAAATGCAGGCCTTGACCACCTGTCCTGAATTGAGACTGGCAACAAACGCACAAATCTAGAGGATGGACTCCCGGATGCACAACTATCTACGATGCATGTAGCGGATGGTCACTTTGAAGATATAATCCACTTTTTAACAACAGGAACCGTGCTGTAGGGATATTCTGTTTAGCAAAAGAAGGAATTGGTAATACGCACAGCGGACTTCACTGTGATTGCAGGACATCTCTACAAAATGGACAACGACGAAATATTACGTAGATATGTCCCGGTGTTCGAGCGAGGACAGATCCTGGCCGAAGCACATGGGAGGGTTGTTCGCGAACATTATGCGGGTCGCGCCACAACCCAGAAGATTCTTCACACAGGATTATGGTGGCCCACCCTGCATCAAGATTCGAAAGCACATTTCCGTGCCTGTGATGTATGTCAACGGACGGGGAAACCATCCCGGAGGGATGACATGCTAGTCCAGCCACAGATGACGCTACAACCATTTGAGAAATGGGCCATTGACTTCGTCTAGCCTATTGAACCGTGAGGAAAGACGAGTGCACACTGTATCATCACCACAACTGAATACTTGACCCGATGGGCAGAGGCACAGTTGTTAAAGGATTGTACGGTTGCGATAGCAGCAAAGTTCTTGTTTGAGAACGTACTGACAAGGTTTGGATGTCCCAAAATTCTCATGAGTGATGGGGGAATGCATTTCCTGAATGAAACAATCAGCACACTCAGTGAGGAATTCCAAATATATCACCAACAGAGTACGCCATACCACCCACAAGCAAATGGGACCATTGAGGCATTCAACAAAATTTTGGAGACTGCGCTGACTAAGGTCTATAATGTGCGATGAGATGACTTGGATTTGTGCGTTCCTGCCATGTTATGGGAATACTGCACCATGTGCAAGAAGTTGACAAGCCATACACCTTTTCGGTTAATCTATGGCAAGGAAGTCGTTATGCCGATGGAATATATTGTGCCTAGTTTGCGGATCGTGGCAATCACAGGTATGGCAGACCGCGGGGCGTTGGAAGAAAGACTCATGAAGCTAGAAGAACTGTTGGAGGAATGATTTTTGGCAGGATTCCATCAGCAAGTGCAGAAACAACGCGAGAAAGCATGGCATGACCACCATATCAAGGTGCGCACTTTCAAGGAAAACGATCTAGTATTACTCTATGACAGTAAGTTCAAGAAGTTCCCGGGAAAACTCCGCATGCATTGGTTGGGACCCTATGTTGTCAAAGAAGTTATCGATGGGGGTGCGGTTCAGCTTGCCAAACTCAATGGAGACCCCTTCTCAGGAAGAGTGAATGGCAATCGCTTGAAGCTCTACATGGGCAGGCCGATTGCCTGACTAACCGTTCAGAGGGTAGTCTCATCACTCCAACCAGTTGAAAGAGAGCGCAGGATGATAAAGCAGTCTGCAGAACTGATGCGCAAATACCAGAGTGCGCATCCATTTGGCCAAACATGAGGGTCGCGGTTGCATAAGCTGAACCATGCAAATGCGCCAGTAAGAGGAACGATGACCATTGATAACAATATTCATGACAAGATGTCTACATTATGGAAAATAAGAGTGGGTGGAAGGAAATTAAACGGAACAATACAAGCCAGATATGGAACGAGCTGCCACAAATTTTACATGAGGATGACAGAATAGGCGGGAATCAGTAAATTTGAACTTCACAGGCCTTATAAATCGTCGAGGAACATCCACCGGGTGACCTACGCTTCTGGAAAACATATACTGGGTATCGATATGGAGCTGTTCATTCTCTCTACACAAGGAGTAAGCCCGAGGGTGGTGATATGGCTACTGAAGAAGCCAGACTCTCTAAGGGGTATGGTGTTGACAGCTATGGGCACCCTGCAGACTGCCGCATCAACAGTAGAGGATGTACCGAAAAAGGTGAGACATGAAGCAGAATTGGTTCAGATGTCATTGCCCCGCCCAGGGGTAGGCTGGCGAACTACAGCAGACAAGCAAAAGGATCGAAAAATGGAGACCACAAGTAGAATTGTAGTTAATATGTTGGCTTTGTGGCTCCTTAAAAATTGGGATTTTGCGGATAGCAGCTAGGGCCTTGCAAAATTGCAACACAAGCTGCAGCAGGCTATATGAAGAGAAGATACGAAGGTCAAAAGTGGTTGTGGTGGTACCAGGGCATCCTATATGCGGCTCCCCCGCTCGTACTAGAATCTTCTGAGGGGGTGTTTTGTGTTAACCGAGCAGAGCAGAATGAGCATTATCGGTTGTGAGAAGCGGGAGAAACAATGAAGCCAAAACTGGATGAAGCGTTGCAAGAGACGACGAAAGAGCAGCAGGACGACGAGTGTCACTCAAAGGGAGGTGAACCCCAAAGCCAAGGCATAGCATCTAGCCATGCTAGCGAGTGACTTGGGACGAGTCACGATGATTGTGTTGGGGGATTGTTGGGTAACAGAGCTCCTGCATAACGGTTTTTGGGTAGAAAGCCTAGAAATTAGGATTAAATTATTGTAAAAACTCTGAAGTATGCAGAGCATGAAATGTAAAAGGTCGAGTCAAAAGGGTAGTTCACCCAAAAACAATGTAAAGAAATGTAAGTTGAGTCAGCCCACCCGTGGACCGCGGACCATAGGAAGGTACAAATAAAGCAAGGCTCTATGGGTAGAATATCTAATTTTTTGGTATGATTTTGAGATCTGATATGTAATGTGTCTAAGGAGAAGCATTCTAAAAGCGTTTGTAAGTCTGAGTCAGGGGTTTGGGTAGAGGATAGAGGCTCTATAGCTGTGTGCACAGAGGCCTAGAAGAGTCGGTAGCTATGTGTGGGGACCCCTATAGCTGAATGCGCAGGGCGGATCTGATTGTATGGGTGAGAAGTGGAAATAAAGATAAGTTCATTCTGAGAATTATTTGTGATCTTTGAATTATCGTGAATCTGGCATTTTGTATGGTTAATAAGACTGATTTGACTTATGCACACTGCTTATTGAATACTTGTGAATCTAGGTTTAAATCTTAATCTTCGAACCGAATAAAAGTGATAAATGTTTGCTTAAAGACCACTTTAAAGTAGATCCCGGGCGTAGTACTTCCTCTATAGATTAGAGCTGTAGACTGTGCGTTAATAGACAATAAAAGGTATTCCAGATTTGCGTGAATACAATGCAGCGTGAAGCTGCCGAACGAGGCATGAAACCTTCAAACGACATCTAGACATCCCAAGGGTGCGAAAACCTAGTTCCAACACCCTCCCTTGCTACCTCGGGTAAGACCTTAGTCCACGATTTGCGAGTGGTCGTCAAAAGGGCCGATAATTGCAGGATTTGCTTGGCTAAATAATTCTTCCGAACTTGGGTTAGGCCCATATAAGCCAACACACACAAAGTAATGAGGGATGGTTATTATTGGCCCACTCTTTTCAAAGATGTGCATGCCTATGTTCACAAGTGCCAAGCTTGTCAAAAATGCGTCAGTCACGATTAAAGGTCAACCACCGCACTGCTCCTAGTAGTAGTTGAAGAACCATTCCAATAGTGGGGCCTTGATGTTATCAGAGAGATTTTTCCCCTCTGGTTGAAGAAACACCGGTATATACTTACAACTACAAATTACTTCACCCAGTGGTCAGAAGCAATTCCTCTTAGAGAAGTAAATGACCAAGAAGTCATTCATTTTCTACAACAAAATATTATAACTAGGTTTGGCGTTCCTACGTCACTTGTTTTTGATAATGCAATGTAATTTTCATTATTACGAATTTATGATTTTTCATTAGAAAATGGGATTGTTTTAAAACATGCATATAATTATTATCCCTAGGTAAATGGTCTGGTCGAGTCAACAAATAAAAATATTATTCCAATAATTAAGGAGACCATTTTACCTAAACAAAAGAACTGACATACTACTTTGAATAATGCACTTTGGGCCGACCGCGTAACTCCAAAGCATTCCCTGGAAACCTCACCATACTTTCTAGTGTATGGTAAAGAAGCTATCTTTCCCCCGAACCTGTATCTCCCAACCTTGCAGCTCTCCTAATAGTCACAAGGAAAACCTTGCTTACTGGTTTAGAGCAGAATAAACACTTTACTCAAACCCAAGGAAGAGAGACTCAAATTCAAAGACTGATTTTCCGTACATGAACACTGTGTAAAGCATTGGTACGATAAAAATCCACAGGGGCAAACAATTTTGATGTGGGCGACCTAGTTCTGAAATGGGATAAACCTCATGAAGACAAAGGTAAACACACTAAGTTCCATCCATTATGGATTGGACCATTCTCAATAGAAGAGAGGCTCGGCCATAATGCCTTTAAGCTAAAATTTTTGGATAGGAGGATTGACCCCCCTTCATAAATGGTCGAAACCTCGAGCATTCTTTTCAGTAGAAACTACGAGCTGCACTTCCTGTACATATTATTTTTCATTTTCTCTTCCTTTTGTCTGAGTCAGATGTGTGTCTATTATGTAGTCACATCGTGTCATGTCATATTGTTGGTCATTGTACATAAATAATACTTGTGTGTAAAGTGCATGGCCCAAAGACTTTGTAGAAAATTCGAAGAGAAGCATGACAATGACAACGCTTAAATTTATGTTTATTCTCCTTCTTTGTTTGGGAAAATGCCATAGGTTGAGGTAAGTCCAGATGGAAAATATGATTCGTCCAATAAGAGAACCTTGAAGAAACCCATTAGATCCATGCTTATGCTAGTTCTTGAACTATCAACTTGGTATATGTCTACTTGTGTGTTAACTCTTTGTCCAATCTAGTAAAGAAGGGATAAGAGGAAAATCTAAAGCCAACAAACCTAAATCAAATTTCTTAAAATACTTATTTGAAGGGGAAACCTCCTTAGCTCTCAATAAGTCGAGATCCCTCTTCCAACCATTGAAAATAATAAGTGCTGATGCACAGTTCTATTAAATAAATAAATAAAGGGTAAAAGAAGAGAAAGCCTTCCTGCACAGGGAGGTGAAGCAAGCGAATTCACTTGAGTACTGTCCAGGCTCGCTGACAGTGAAGCAATGTTTGTGCTCTTCAAGTGACTATGCCGGGGTACTGTCCAGGCCTATTGGAAGTGGAGCAACACTAGATATGAAAAATATATACTTTAAATATCATAAAATCACTGCGCATATTACCCTTTCCTAAATTGAACCGATTGTGATACAATGTATCTTTGTGTGAGTTCAACCAAATAGAGAAAAGAGAAGGTGTTATGCATGAAACTGGGTCGAAAGGGGGAACTTGGGGCAATACAAAATTCTTGAAGGTATGACCCTTAATTGAAATCTATTCCCGAACAGAGAAGATGAAGTCCACCCAGTGTGTTGCCAAGTGTTGTCATAGCTACAACGCCCTCCAAAATTTCACTACATTTGAATTTTGGAGCCCACTTCATCATCATATCAAGTGTCATTTTGTATTGTTTGATATGTTGCAAGTGTTCTTGAATGTTCTCAAGTGTCGTTGCATTGATTAGAACATCCTTATATTAATTTCATGGTCATAACACCTTTGTTATTGTAAAACAACACTTTCAGGTCGTAGTCACACACGCTTCACTTTTTGTACTTGGGGAATGTGCATAAAGTGGCATTTTGATGTATATTCAGTATTGACCAAGTTTTTCTAAGTTTTATTGATGAGTTAGTATGTGTCGCACATGGTTTTATGTCTAGAAATCATCTGGCTCACCCCTTGACCAATCATCTAGACTTAGACAAATTTTGGTTACAAAACAGACCCATTAAGGCCAAGAGCGCATGAGCGCACCTCGAAGCCTTGATGGGAGACCCTTCATCATTAAGAAGTGTTCCCTGCGCCCTCCTGGAGGGATGGGTGCATTCCAAAACCAGGAACCCCCTTCCCTATTCTAAATTTCACCCTCCAAAATAACAAAGCCTTCCTTAAGCATACTCCTTTGACTTGAAGAAGTGTGCCCTCCTTGAGAGTGATGGCACATCTCAAAGACCCGAAGCTCAACCCTTCAACCTTCCCCTATGTGACAGGCACCCTCCTGAACTGCTTGAGTGCACTAGCGCACCCCGAAGGCATGAATCCCCAACCTTTATCTTTCAAGAGTGCACCTTGCACCCTTCCTGAGGGCTATTGAGCACATGAGTGCACCCCAAAGGCATGGAGCCTCAGCCTTCATCCTTTGGGAGTGTGCCCTCCTTATCTCCCTTGAGCGCATAGCAAACTTGGGAATCTTGAAGCCTTTGTAGGTTTTAACCCTGTACATAAATTACCTGCAAATTAATTCTTAAAAAATAAAAAATATACAATGACGAGAGTATAAAATAAATACATAGAGATTTCCCCTAGATCCCAAAACTGGGACTACCAGATTGATTTTTCATTATGTTCCTTTCAATGTTACAATACATATATATACATGTCAAAGCATTCATAAACCCCAATCCATTAACCCTGGATTAGAACATAACCATAGTTCCCTTGATTGGATCTACAAAATACCATGGGTAGAAAACCATCATGCCCAAAACCATGTGCGAAACCCATGCAC
Organism: Pinus taeda; assembly: GCA_000404065.3. Classification (NCBI taxonomy): domain Eukaryota; kingdom Viridiplantae; phylum Streptophyta; class Pinopsida; order Pinales; family Pinaceae; genus Pinus; species Pinus taeda. The sequence continues at coordinate 120,620 of APFE031758712.1, read as the reverse complement.
AAAACCATAGGTAGGTCCACCCACCTAATATAGGGTCCAAATTTTTTTTCCTAGGGAATTTCCCCAAACCCCATATAGGGGGAATACTGCCCCCCCTAAAACCCCTCAACAAAGGGGGATACGCCCCCCTATGACTCCCCTGCTACACCCCACACAAGGAACATGAGCGACTGTCAACCCCCTTGTGACCCCACTGCACATGTGAATAGTTGTGGAAAGAATACAACACACACCCAACAACCTTCCCCTTCATCCTTAGAACTTGTGACATGCACCTTTCCTTGACTACTTCCTTCCTTTAGGTGCATGAGTGCATACTGAAGCCTTGAAGCTCCTCCTCCTCAATCCTTTAGCCTTTCAGAGTGCGTCCTTGGGCGCTAAAGCTTTTTGGACCATTTTAAGCACATCGAAAAGGCATAAAAAATAAAATATGCATAAAACATGGTAGAGGAGGAGATTTTGAAACTGATAGTTGGTCATCATGAGTGATTGTAGAAATAGGAATTCTAGGGACCTCATGGAAAACACACACAAGGAAGATACGACAAAGAGGATATACAAAGGAAGCACTAAAAGAACCAAGAACACACCTACAACTTGATGTTCGAAGCACCCTAAAGACTCCAAGATTGAAGACCCTTTTGAGGGTGGAAGCACTATGGTCGGAAGAAGAACAAAGAACATATGCAGTGCCAACTATGTCACTGCTAAAGAAGATCCATGCCATCAATCACTACTAGTCCCAGTCATCCAAGATAGTAATGTGTCTAGTTTCATCATATGATGGTGTGGAAGTCAAGATGTAATATTGTATTAATTGTAAAGGACAAACAAGTAGAAGTCCAAGAGTCATGTATAAACTCAAGAGTCATGGAAGTCTAAAGGACATGTAATACCAAAAGTCATTTGGAACCCCAAATGTTGTAGAAGTCTATGGGTCACTAGAAGTTAGAAAGTCAAGAGTCATGAGGATATAAAAGGTCACTCCTCATGTTATAAATAGATCCTTATTTCTCATGTGATATAATTTTAACTTTGGCTTCTCCCATAAAGCATAAGAGAGATAAGTTAGTACTTTTGAGGAGCAAGTAGTGGCTCCAACACTCCACTATTGGAGCAAGTGATGTTCGTTGTATTCATGCATATTGGGACTTTTACTTAATATTTGAAGCCTGATGGCCAACACGTTTTCATACATGGATTATCAATGTTTGTAAGACTTTTCTGTAAATGTTTATGATTCATGTTTGCTTCCACTAGTACTAAGGTAATTGAACTATGTCAGTTATATTAGTACTTATCCTATTGAGGATGTGTTGTAATGGTTATAACGATCATCATGTCTTTGTGGGCTATTCTGTTGGATGTTAGATGAAACATTCATGTTTATGTGTCTCTTTATTAGGGCGGTCCTATTACCTCTCTCTTAGAGGATCACTTTCTCCCCCCTCTATAGTAGAAGAACCTTGATGCACCTACAACCGAACATTCACCAAGCACACTTTTTTTCCTTTTGAAGGCACATATGTGATTCTCTCTCTTGTTGATAGCTAAATCCAAGTCAAATATTTAAGTAGACGAAAACTAAACCGTATTCTGAATGGGTCTCCTATACAAAACTATGTGAGGTCTAATTTAGACCGCATATCAGCGAGACCCATTTAAATGTTGGATCTGTGTTTTTGTCTAAATCATTATTTCATTTTGTTCCTACATAAATCTGGATCAATGTGTCTCTAGACTTTTATAATTTTGAATAGAACATTATTTTCATATTGAGACGTGTCCCTAAATTTGTATAATTCAAGTTGTTTATTGACAAAGTGCTATAAAGGACAAGGAGAAAATGAGTTGTAGAATTTATCTTTTAACAAAAACTGAGAATAACTATTATATTAAAATACTTTGAGCTTAGATACATGATTTACATAAGAAAGTTGAAACCAATGGACATGGTCGGAATGAAGTATGTATCAACGACTATCTACATGATTCTAACCTTGAGGATTTTGAACAAAACACTACAATATCTATAGTACTCCACTTATACATTTGCCAACACTGACCTAATAAAACCAAAATTTACAAAGCATCACAATTTTACATTAAACCATGAGGAATTATTCCTCTGCTTTGATTTCTAAATCTCTTGATTAGCCATTAAGGAACGGGGACATACCCCTTTTTCCCCTGCCATGAAAGTTCACTTTTCTTTAGCTTTGACCCAAAATTAGCCATGTGATCAACCTTGGAGTTGTTTGATTTGAGAACATGGATACATTCTTCTTGGGGATAGACTGATACAATTGATAAATCCACTTGAAAATCTAATTTAACTTTGTATTTGAGGGGAGAGATGTTGAATATAAATGGTGAATCATATTAAGAATTAGCAAAAACAATCACCTCTTGAATTCCCAAATTCACAATTTGCCCCAAACACTGATATAAGGCATAGGTTTAGTGGTGTTGTTAGAAGTGTGACATAAAGGCAACCAATTTTATACGAAAGTGTAGAGGATATATTTACAATAAAAGCATGATAATGATTGATGACTGTGTCAACTTCAAAATGAAAGAGACGAGCAAAAAATGTAAGAGAGTATAAGAGAAGAAAGGCAGACGGTTAAAATCATTTAGAAAAAAAAATGATGAATTAGGTTTATATGTATTTAATTTTCTTCATAATTGTTAAAAGTAAATTGTATTTATAATTTAATATTGGAAAATTTATAGGTGAATAAGTATAATATTGAAATTTTTATAAAATGATCACCCCTCCTAAAGAAGCAAAGATAATTTAATATTGGAAATTTTTTAGGTGACTAAATATAATATTGAAAATATAATAGAATGATCACACGATCACCCATCCTTAGCAAAGAAAAGATAGAAATTAAATGGATCAAAGATAGATCAAATCTGGCCAATGCAAGTCTCGAACCCGTTGTTATTGTCAGGATCTTCATCCCTCCATTAGAGATCAAATTCTCTTGTTACATTGCATATTAGGTGTCTTGCTCAGTCAGCTGCATTCCATTAGGAGCATGGATCATCTGACGATAGTGGCTTGTTGTACATTTTCCCTCATGTACTTTACCTGTTGGCCCATTTCCATTCATCAAGATCATCTGCAAGCACTTTTTGTCTTTAAATTTGCAAGAGTCATTTCTAGGGTTTCAGTTTCATTAGGTCTAGGGTTTCATCAAATAGGTTTTCAAAATGTCCAATAACAGTTAGCAAGCACATGAGGAGGTTCCAGTACCAATAAATTCCATAATCAAGTGCTCAGAGTTGTATTTTTTGAGGAAAAACATAGTAATTTAGGTTTTATTGTATAAATTGATGTAATTTCATTTATTTCATATGTGTATCACTTCAGCGGCAACCCTGGTCACTTTCCCAAGCCTCAATAGCTCCAATACCCTGCAAAGCAAATAGAAAACAAGTCATTCAGTTCATAAAAAAACTCAAATAAAGTAAAAAGCTCAAAAACAGAGTGGAAAAGTAAAGTCATATTGCAAACATTGTAAAAGTGGGTTTTATGAAACAAAAATTAAAGGCTTTTGGGTATAAATCGTTCTTCTCAATTCAAAAGCTCATTTGCATTCAAAGAACAAAGTGTGAGCAAAGGAAAGTCGTGTTTGAGCAAAGCAAGTGAAATTGGAGAGAAACTATGCAAAATTGGTGGCACGGCGCACTGGGTGAGTGGCGCGACGCATAGGGCTGCGATTCTCAGTGTAAATTTAAACTGGCGCGACACACTCAGGAGGCGCGACACGTTGGGTTTGAGATGTGGTGCATAGAGTTGCAAGCCATTTTCACCACAAATTCATCCATATTCTCAATTTGCTTGGTTTCCTCCGGTCCAAAGTAAGTCAACAACTCTCCAAATGCCAATGAATGTGTATCTTAAGATGTTTATGATGATTTAGTGAAAAAAATTCAATACCCTACCTCCTTGCAATTTTTGTTCAAAACACGATTGCCTAGGGTTTGCATTTGTCATTTTATTGCCAATTCCACTCCCAGCTATCTCTCACTCCCTCACTCCTTCATTCCCTCATTCATTTTCTCCTCCTCATTACATTTTCATCAACCCCATATCCTTAAATTATTAATCCCAAATCTCCAGTCCTAACTATCCACAATCCTAGTTAAAAATTCCCAAACCCTAATTCATCATTTAGCTGAGTTTACCATCATTCAAAGGGTTGTCATCATCATATCAGGTTCCAATGGGTCATTTTGAGACCTTATTCATGCTTCAGTTGTACCTAGGTAAGGTTCATTTCCCTCTCCTAGGGTTTTGAAGGTAATTTCTCTTGGATGATCAAAACATCAAGAAAACATGTATCCTGATGTTCATACACCTTCCCCTATCATTAATGTACCTTATTAAACACTTCCCATCACTGATATCCCTTAAATTCATCATTTTCCCACAAACCCTAGTTTTTTGCTACAGTTTGGCAATTTTCTAGGCTAAGCCTGTGTTTTGCCCTTTTGGACCCCTTCCCCTCACTCAATATTTGAAATTCCACTTTCCGCTATTTCCTAACATCCCTGCCTACTTCCCAAAATTTCCTCAAGAATTTATGAGCCCCTTATCTCTTTCCTTTCCCTTCATTTCAACAAATCCCCTGTTCCACACATCGGGGTAGGTTTTACTCAAATGATGTTTCTGTGCAAGGAAAGATGAATTTGGAAAAACTGAGAGAGGTTTTTGTCCATAATAATACAAGGAAGAAAATCCTCCATTTTTTACACAGGTGTCATGGTTTTAGAGAAATGTCAAAAATACAGTTGCCTCAGGAGAATTGATGCACCTCTGAAGTGACCTTGGGAAAATCAAGATTTCGCCTAGCTTGGTTCGCCTAATGACTTGTTTGATGAGTCAAATGATAAATAGACAAAAATATATTTCTAATGAGCTATCATGAGCTCAATTTTGGGTTGAGGAAGACCTTCAAAAGTTGACTGCAACAACACTCTGCCTTTAGGTAGCCTCATTTTGCACATTTTGACCAGTCTTGAGAGATTTTATTTTTGACAGGGAAAATGAACCTAGTCGTGTTGGAAAGTAGACTCAATAAGCTTTCCAACGAGCTATCCAGTACCCAATTTGTACACTAGGAAGGCCCTCAAAACTGGTCTGAAAAAAGGCTCTACGCATAGAAATTTTTAACACAGAATTTTCTGCCCTATGTGCCGCACCACCTGCCGCTCGCTTTTGATGAGAGCCTCCAAATGAAAAAAACTCAGAATTTTTGGATTTGACATGAAAAAAATATAATTTCTTACCAATGTCCAATAATTTTTTACAGGTTTTGAGCCCTCAAAAAGGTCAAAAACACTCAAACAATGACCTCACTGCCCCTATTTTGACACACATGGAGAAGTGCTGGGAGAACTCAATTTTGGAGGGCGAAATGGAGGCCAAGTTACAAAATTCCACTTGGGTTGGAAAGTAGACAGATATACCTTTCCAAAAAGCATACTTGGAGAAAATTTGGACTAAATGAAGGCCTCCAAAAGTGGCCGCAAATAGGCGCTACGCATAGGGACTTCAGCGCGGCTCATAGGGGAAATTTTGCTCAGTTTGACCAACTATACTCTGTTTTTCGCCTAGCTTTTGATAGTTTGAATTTTTCTCCTTCTTAATGTCAAACTTGTGATGTAATTTAATGTACATTGATGAATCTTGATGTAATTATTTCTAATTTTCACTTCTGGAGGTAGATTCATCTATCAAAAAGTTGTTTGAAATTGAATGAATCAGTTCCCTAATTTCTAGAGGCAAGCTGTTCCACTGCCTAATTTCTAGTTCTTAGTTTAGAATTAGTTGGAATAGCTCCTAAACTTATGAGCTCGACCCCTAGATGCTAGGATGAGTTATGGTTTTTCTATATCTTGTGATCTTTCAGTCATTAGCATGGTTGGACTTTTGAGAAAGCAAGGAGCTTCATTGTACACTCATATCAGCGTTTTGGCTAAGGAATTGAGACCAGGGTTTGCAGCACTCTTTGGGATTCATGTGGAATTTTGTTTTGGTATAGTGCTTTCTTTTGTAATTTTGAATTTACTTATGTGTTATGTATGCCATTACCTATCTTGTTTCTTCTTAACTAAAACAAACAAGGGAAAAGGTAGAATCCTTTGAAATTGCAGTGCTCTACCTAGGGTTTTCTTTAGCTTTTGATGTTTTTAGCTGTTTGAAGAGGGTCCATGAGTTTTCTTGCCCTCTTCAACTCCCCACCTATCTAATCTCTCCATCTCATTCAATTTCAAGTGCCAAATCAGTTGCCTACCTTTCCCCATTGAGATCTCTGCAAAACTGAGCCTCATTCCCTACACCCAAAATCTTCCTTTCCAGTGGAACCAACAAAAAAATCATTTTATTCAATCAAAATCATTTACACACATACCTAGCCTAAACTCAGTCAGCATTTTAGTCATCTCAAGCCCTCATCGATCATATCTTGTTGAGATTGACCATGAGAGAGCCCTCTCCCAACCTGGTAAGGCTAGCTACCAGGTTAAGCGTGGTCTCATGTTGTCCTAAATCCTACCTTTCTTAGCCTGAGGTAGATTTAGGCACTAACACCTGCGACCTTAGCGTTATTAGCATGAAGCTCTAACCAACTGAGCTAATAGGCCTGGCAGTACTTTTTCTACCTTAATCAGTCAAATTTATATAATAATTTTGATACAAATTAGTTTAGCCCGAGCATTATTTGTATAACAGATTTCTTACCTTCGTTGTTTGTAAACATCGTTCTCTTTATCAGTCTTTGTTTGTAAAAACCATTAAAAAACAAAGGAAAGGGAATAAGAGAAAAGTGATAGGGTGTGAGTCTTACATTATTTATAAAAGTTTTGATATAAAGAAAAAAAATAGTGTAAACATTTTATATTTTAGTTTTCATTGAAATTTAATGATAGATTTTGTTAAAATAATAATTTTCTAAAATGTATTTTGAATATATGAATACATACAATGTATTGATAAATAAATTTTACTAATTCTAATAATTTATTATTATTATTTTTAAAATTTAATTTAAAAAATAAGAGAAGAAAACAAAAAATAAAACTTAAAACATTAAAAAAAATATATTATTGAAAAATATATAGGGGAGAGCCACTAGTACATGATCACCTCCACGTCGGACCATACCAACGCCACATTAGCACCCTTGATCATCGTATGACACGTGGTCATCAAATGCATCCATTTGTTGATTGTACATGCCCACCAGTTCAGCAGGTTAACATTGTGTTAAGGGTTTGTTACGACATAGTCATTGCAGGTTGTTTTGTGCACTATGCATTTCTATTATGGTCTTGTTGTTGTTTGTTTGCGTTGTCGGGTAGTTGCATGCCACTACTCCAATGGTGTTCACTACCATAACAGTCCTCGACGATGCGGGTAGTGGTTTCTGGAGCAGAGGAGATGGTTGTGCTGGAGGTTGTTCAGTTGTGTTCATCCATTTTGCCTTGGTTTTTCGACTCGTTTTTCTTCCCCATCTAGTGGTATGGGCCTGTTATTCGTCTGCATTCCTCCCTGTGGTGGATTTAGCTCGGCTTGGTGTTGGACATGGTCGTTTTATGCTCCAAAGGGATTTTTTCAGGTTTGTAAGTAAATTTATGAGTTTTTGGGTTGAATTTCACATGTTTTCTATAAGTTTGGGGATATCTAATAGTGTTTGATGCTATGTTGCAAGTTGTTGCAATCTCAGCTACGATTTTTGGAGCATATGGGGTTCTTGTGACTTGCTAGCATGGAGAAAGCCAATGAAATGACAACTGGACGACTGGAAGGTAGGACACTGTCCTAGTAGCCTAAATACCTATGTTTTTTAACACATTTAGCTGAATTGGACTATTGTTCCTTTGTTCTGCATGTGTATGTGTTTTTAAACACCTTCAATTGTGTGGGTTTTGGCTAATTTTCTGAAATTTAGCTTCCGACATCTCATGTTCATAGTCTTGGTTTGTTGACCCTAATCTAATATCATAAGTTCTTGTCGAGTCATATTTTCGTGATATATTTTGTGCATTTTTCATTACACAAGTAGATTCCTGAGAGCATGTTGGGTGATTGAATCAATTCAAATGGTAATATGTATCTAAATTGAGAAAAAAATATTGTTTTTAGAGAGATTAATTTCAATTTGATGGTTTCCCACATGTTTGTGTTTGCCTTCCTTCTCTACCACAAACTCACAATCAATCTAGCAAGCTATGTGGGTTTTGGGTTGTGGGCCTTCACTTGTGTGGGTTTCCAATGAGTTTTGTGGTTTTTGGGCACAACATTATCATTGTCATTGTTTGTTGAGTAGATATTGTTTTTTGAGTAGATGCTAGTGGATCAACTGCTTTGACTAGCTAAATAAAGGCGTAGACTAGTGTTTCTACCTCTGTTTTCGCCATTGTCCATCACCTTCAGGTTTCATGGTTTCATAATATGTGATTCTAGCTATAAACATATTATCGTTGAAAACTTGTTCATCAGTTTGGTATTTAGGGTTAGTATCTAGCATTGTCACATCTGCCACTATTTCATTGGTATTATGAACATGACTTGCCTTCAAATTTCTCATTTTCAAAGTGAACAAATGTTCCTCACTAGCCTCATGACAGCGCCCACTACCTGTTGGGATTTCATTCAGTTTTCGTGCTTTTTTTTCATTTTTGAAGTGAACAAATGTTCCTCACTAGCCTCATGATAGTGCCCACCACTTGCTGGGATTTCATTCAGTTTGCATGCACTTTTTTTTCTAAGGTATTTTTTGATTGATAATCCAGGGCAGATCCTTCCTTTGAAAATGAAAATGGTCCATAATGCTGGGGTCCCCATGGTGGAAAGAGCTACACTGAAGCTTCTACCTATTATTCAACAATCAATATGTTTGTAATGATCCTAATTATAGTGTGGTACTTTTTTATCTTTATATGTGCAATATATATCCTCTCTTGAAATAGGAATAGATCTCTTCCACTGCATAGATATTATAGATAGATATTAAGTGAATATGTTTGTAATGATCCTAATTACAATGTGATAATTTTTTTTATCTTTATATGTGCAATATATATCATCTCTTGAAATAGGAATTGTTAATATATATCCTCTGCCACTATATAGATATTACAGCTAGATATTAAGTGAATATGTTTGTAATGATCCTAATTACAATGCAATATTTTTTTATCTTTATATGTGCAAAATATATCCTCTCTTGAAATAGGAACATATCTCTTCCACTGTATAGATATTACAGACAGATATTAAATGAATATGTTTGTAATGATCCTAATTACAAGGATAATTTTTTATCTTTATATGTGCAATATATATCCTCTCTTGAAATAGGAACTGTCAATATGTAACCTCTCTTATACATTTGTTAGATTTATAGTTAGATACATTAGTCCATTTATAAAGATTGCATCTACCCAGTCCAAACTTCATTTAGTTCTATTTCCTTTGCAATGTTGTTTCAAACTAGATTCGGTTGATCTTTACTTTCTATTATTTTCTCTTGAATTTCCTTTAGTGAGAACAAAGGGTTCTTTTGTTTACTCCCTCTGCGGGAAGACAAAGGGCTGGTTTCCATTGCACTTCTCAACCACATGCTCCTAGGCAAATCCTTCCTTTGAAAATGAAAACAGTCCATAATGCTGAGGGTCCCCATGGTGGAAAGAGCTACATTGAAGCTTCTACTTATTACTCAACAATGAATATGTTTTTAATGATCCTAATTATAGTGCGATAATTTTTTATTTTTATATGTGAAATATATAACCTCTCTTGAAATAGGAACAAATCTCTTCCACTGGATAGATATTACAGATACATATTACAAATCTCTTTGTCTCTTGTTGAATCCCCTCATGCTCAATTTCTCACTGGTTATTAGTATCTTCTATTGGTAACTACTTGTGATTTATGTTCACTTATTTTCCTTCTTTATTATGTTTCCTTTCATCAAGTAATTACCAAATTAAAAGATTATCCCGGTCATACTTGTTGTAGTTGGATCTTCACATCGAAATAAAAATAATTTTGAGATCATAATTCCAATTCAAATTCAATATAGCTCAAAATCTTGAATTCAGTTGATCTAACTTTGATTAAATTATTAAAACAAAGTTCAATTATCTACACATCATAACAAACATTCTCAAATCAAGTAAAACTAGATGTAAGTGTGGAGACGAGAATGGTATTTTTATCATTTGCAATCCTCAATCTGATGAACTGGATAATCCTTAACTGTGTAGAAGTTTAGCTTCTACTATGAAATCAATCAACAAATTTCATCCTTACAAAATTCACATTGCAATGTGGTTACAAAAATTAATTCATGCCACCCTTATGCTTGATGACCTCCATTTCTTGCATTGCCCAAAATTTTTGAGTCCCCTGCCTGACCCAAGTATGGTGGACTACCCAAGATTGGTTGATTAGGATGTGCTTGAATGTTCCCATATGCTTGACTCCAATTTTCTCCTTGTAGCCATGGAGGGGCTGAGTATCCCAAGTTTCCACTTGTGTTACTAACCCCAACACTGAGTGCAGGTGTAATATAAACGCAATTAGGATTTAAACCTTCACTAGTAGGGGTATATGAGGTGGGCATAAACCCTAGATGATAGCGGGAGACTTGGATGTTAATCAACTATTGGTATGATGGTGTGTGCTCTGTAATGTGGTCCAATGTGTTGGACATCATCCTATTTGCCTCAAAATGGCTTGGACCATAGACTTCCCTGCTTGTCACCCCTCCTCCTCTTTCTAACACTTCTTGAACCTTTCTTAACTCCCTCTCTTGCCTTGCTAATTGTTTTTGATGTTCCTTATCTTCCCTTGTTTTTTGTCTTTCCAACATTTCCTTTGATCGAAAATCTGTTGTTGCAATCCTTGCAGCTCTCTTGTCCTTGGCCAACTCATTAAATCTCTTTTTAGTTTCCTGAGTTTCATTTTTTTACGTTCAGACTCAAACAATAATTTCATATAATCTTCATATGTGAGAAACTGTGAACTCCTCCCCAAACGAAGACAATATGCAATTGAGTGCCTTGATGAAGCCTTCACTCTCTGCACTTGTAGCTTTAGGAATGCACCAAGTATTCTCTGATTTGTTGTCCCATGCTCCCTAGGAACTGACACTTACACTTGGATTTCAACCTTTGGTACAACTGATTGGCCCCCATTTTTGGCTTCTTCAAGTACTTCATGATGAACATGCTCTTTTTCTAGTGAACCATTTTCCACAAATAATGAACAAGTTCGGTGTTCAACTTTGATGGTTGTGAAGGCATGTCCATGCTTTCCTCATTGGTGGAAGACACATTATGTGTGTTGATATTCATCATGGCCTTTGCCAACCATTATGGTGGGATTACCTGGGTTGGTATGCTCAATTGCTCATTGTTTAATCTTGTTGCATTATCATTTGAAATAAAGTTTTCATTTTCATTCACTTCATCAACTGCCTAATATGGATTATCACATGTAGAATTGGCAGGTGGTTCAGTGGGTGTGACAGCCTCCATGATATTTACAGTTGGTTCATGAATGAACTATGTCTCACTCACATTTTCATCATCATCACCATATAAGTGCTCTTCATAAAGGGACATTATACCTTCAGCGGGAGCAACATCTTCTTGGACATCAACATGGTCTTATAAGTTCTTTGATTCTTGACCTTCCTCATAAAATGCTTGGCTGCAACCAGTATCATGCATAAGAGAATCAACATTAAGTGGCCATATACTAGTCCTCCTAAATCCAACCTTGATATTAGAAGGTGTGAGATCCCTTTTAAATGCTTTACTTGCAAGCTCAGCTAGCTCAAACCTCTTTACTTTGACCCTTGAATTCTTTGCCATACACAAAGCTTGCTTGACTTTGAAATAGTTCTTGAAAATCCCAAACACACTGACATCAAGGGGTTGCAATCTGTGAGTGGTATGAGCTGACAATGTTAACATGTCAATGCCAAAATTGTTGGCCTCCTCAATTGTCTGCTCAACCATGTGGCTTCCATGGCCATCTAAAATCAATAGGTGTCTAATTTTAGGTGAGACACCACCTGGTATAGATGCAACAAAGTGACAAAGCCAATTCAAGAATAGTTCCTTTTTCATCAATGCATGGGGATGTGAGGCCATGCGTGCACCTGGTTCACAGTTTTGTATATACTTTTTTAGTTGTGTTTTACCTTTGAATATATAAAAATCTTGGGATTGAAGAAATAATTTCATTGAAACAAGAAATAATAGTGATCCACTCCCTTCCCTTAGGCAAAATCATAGGCACATTTCTGCTCCCTCTCTTGGAAATCACCCGCATACCACATTTCCTTCCTGCTTGTAAGCATGTTTCATCACAGTTCCATATATGGTGTAGGGCATATGAGTGTTGCTCATATGTAGCAGAAAGAGTGTTATAGAACTTGGACACAATTGCATGGCGAAGATTTAAAGCCCTGTCTCTGTCAAGACCCTCAACTGTACGTAGCACAAGGTCTAGATGCATTTTTTTAAATCCTCTCCACCATGATTTACTAGGAAACCCATATTTGAAGGGGTTTGGCCTCCCCTGACAGATTTCAGTTACTGTGGATTTAAGTTGTATAAGCTCTAACCCATATCCCAATTGGGCCATCTCCTTACACCACTCAACCACCTCAGACTCCTCCTCTTTAGTCATAACTAAAATAGGCCCTCTACGCTTTGTATTAGTTAACCCATTTATCCAATAATATATGTTAGAGGCAACAATACCATGTTCTTTTGCAGAGGCACGAATTGAATGTCCCTTAAACTCGATGTCATCAATTGCAGCTAACATGTCTTGCTTTGTCCAACCTCTGATGGCTCTGATTTTCTTTGTTGAACTTTCACTTTGCACTGTGGTTGAAGGCGACTCTGTGGTTGATGGTGGGATAGCATGATCTACTAGCACATTGTCCTTTTCAACAACATTACCGGGTGCATTGGGAGCATTCACATCACCCCCCCTATCCTCATCTTATGAACTAGATCACATTTAGTCCCCCCTCGCCCCTCACCTCCTCCTGTTCCTTGTATGATCTGCAATAGAAACTCTTGGCATGGCTGCAACAACTTGCAGAGTTCCCACAAAATTTTGATTTAAAAAAATTGTATTAGAAAACAAGGCAATTCATTGGCCTTTGCAATCAATGAACAACAACAATAATTGTTTTATCTATATATTGTAAATGAATACATATTGGATCTGAAACTCATCATTGGAAGGGTTTTAACTTCTTTATTGATTCTTAGATGATTTTTATGAGTTATCAGGAAAAACTATTCCTTTTTAATTTTGTAGCAAGTTTGATATAACACAGTTTCTTCAACCCAACTATTTTTCTGTGTCCTCAAATGTTTGTTCTTGGCATTCATTTTATTCCTAGTTGTTAAAAATATGGGTTATCAGGAAGATCTATTCCTTTTTATTTTTGTAACAACTTTGACATAACACAATTTCTTCAACCCATCTAGCTTTCTATGTCCTCAAATCATTGTTCTTGGCATTCATTTTATTCCTACTTTGTAAAAATATGAGTTATTAGGAAGATATATTCCTTTTTCTTTTTGTAACAACTTTGACATAACACAATTTCTTCAACCCAACTAACTTTTTGTGTCCTCAAATCATTGTTCTTGGGACTCATTTTTTTCTTGCCATTCATTTTATTCCTATTAAGGGTTAGCATGTTTTTATGTAAGGGTTCTTAGTTGTAGTCTCTTTATGTCGTTATTCCCTTTCAAATTCTAAAAGTCTAAGGTGGAGGCGTTCATGTACTAGTGTCTCTCCCCTATGTAGTTATTCCCTTTCAAATTCTTAGTTCCAATTCTTTTTGTTCTTACAAGTCAAGGCCTAATTCAAATACATGTAAGAGGTTTCTTTCCTTCTTGTTCTTGTTCCTACTCTATCCTAATTATTATAGCTAAACTATCACAACTATTACAGTTTGGGTTTTCCACACCTAATGGTGCACTATATGCCTTCAATGTTTCCCCTAATTTGGTGTAATTCAACCTCAAATAATATTTGGTTTGGTTCTATTATGCCTTATCTCTAGTTCTTAGAATCTATTGGCTCAATAGTTCTTAGATGTGTTGCGATGTTTGGTTTGCTTGATACTTATTTTGATTTCAGATTCACCTAAGGCACATAACTTTTCAATTTTGTCCTTCTTCACTCATTGTTATACTGTTGGAGGCATCTGATCTCAAAGATCATTAATATATGTAAGAATTTATCCTTGTTGTTGATTGCTTAGGGTCAAAAGCTCACACTGAGTTTTTTGTGTGCCAATCAACTTTGATTCTTTATAGATTTATTGGTTTGTTGGTAGTATACAACACCTATGGGATCCCCTTGAGATTGGAAAATTACCACTCCAAACAAAGAGGTGTAGTCGTGGTAAGGCTAGATGACCTATAATTATTAGGTAGGTCCACTGATGCAGATTTGCATGATAGCACTCTGAAACCTTCACTTTAAGTTTATGTAGGACCTTGACAGACCTTAATAGAGATAATATAGCATGTTTTCACAACTATTACAATTTGGATTTTCCACACCTAATGGTGCACTATATGCTTTCAATTTTGCCCCCACTATGGTGTAATTCAACCTCAAATAATATTTGGTTTGGTTCTCTTATGCCTTATCTCTGATTCTTATAATCTATTGGCTCAATAGTTGTTATATGTGTTGCAATGTTTGGTTTGCTTGATACTTATTTTGATTTCAGCTTCACCTCAGGCACATATCTTTTCAGTTTTGTCATTCTTCACTCATTGTTATACTGTTGGAGGCATCTAATCTCAAAGATCATCAATATAGGGGAAACAACTCACACTGATTTTTCTGTGTGCCAATTAACTTTGATTCTTTACAAACTTATTGGTTTGTTGGCATCATACAACATCTAGGGGACCCCCTTGAGACTAGAAAATTACCATTCCAAATATAGAGGCATAGTCGTGGTAAGTCTATATGGCCTATAATTATTAGGCAGGTCCACCGATGTAGATTTGCATGATAGCACTTTGAAACCTTCACTTTAAGTTTATGCAGGACCTTGACAAACCTTGATGGAGATAATATAACATGTTCTCACAACTATTACAGTTTGGGTTTTCCACACCTAGTGGTGCACTATATGCCTTCAATGTTGCCCCCTTATATGCAAAAGATCAACATGGTCCAAAAATCAATTGAATGGAAGTGTGACCTGTTAGTTTCTGGTCCAAACCATCCAACTTATCTAGTTTAGTTCTTCTCTAATTGGAATAGCTAGTCCTTTAATTCCTTGTAGTTCTGCTCCTGCAATCTTGTAGTTATCTTGTCTTAATTTGATATTCTAATAATTAAAAGAGAATTTCTAAACCAATGGGTTGGTTATTCATTTAGAAATCCTTCTCTAACCAAACAATGAATCTACATGACATTAGAATTTTCTCTTTGAGAGGATATTCTTTGCTATTATAGTAGTATGATATTGAATTGGAGGGGTCAGATTGGAGGTTACAGTGGCATTGAAATTGGTTTCTAAATTAGTGGGTCTTTTATTCATATAGAAATGCTTCTTGATCTCATGATCTATTTAAAAAGTGATATTGGCTATAATGGCTTTAATTTACCCTTGTTTCTCGACAAAAATAACATTATTCAACAAAAATGGTAATATTATTCAACAAAAACATACCTGTATGTCTCCAGCAACTAATGTATAGAATGAATGTAACACTGTGCATACACTCTGTTTGTATGTCTCTGGAAACTAATGAATAGAATGAATGTAACAGTGTGCACACACTCCGTTTGTATGTCTCCAACAACTTATGAATAGAATGAATGTAACAATGTCTAAACACGCGGATTGTATGCCTCCAATAGCTAATGAGTAGAATGAATGTTTGAAATGAAAATAAGTAAGAGTTGATCTTTTATAGTTTTTTGATATAGAATTTAATTTGTGGGGAAGATTGGAATGGATTTCCATCTCCCAAATTCAAATGTGTGTTCTAGATTGATTTGTACATGATCAAATGACTGATAATATTTCATGGTTGATCCTTGTGATTTTCTGTTTTTAATTCCTAAATTGAAAAGGGTGGTGTGTTTAATACTTGAATTTAAAGGGTTGGTGTCATTTATTGCATCCTTTGAACTAATTCCTGAATGGAATGTTGTCATTTATTATCTTCAATAGGTTGAATGGTTAAACACACATGTACATATGGCTGACACACATTTCACCTATTCTTGTGCAGGTGGGATGTGCTTCTCTAGTGGAAACCAGTGGGTGACTATTTGATGGGATAAGTGTACTCCTCAATAGAATTCAATGGAATTTTTTGTAGTGCATTTTGACTTATTTGGTAATTCAGAGCTAGAAGTACTTGGGACATTATTTCTTGTCAACCTGTGATGTTAAGGTTTGGTGTTTGACACTTGTTGGCCCAATCAATATGTGGGCCCATTTTGGGCTAAATTATATAACTTGATATAAACTATTTATGTACATCTTTTTTATGGTTTATGGATGTGTGGGACGAGTACTGTTACTAGTATTGGTCCCTGCACAACAATGGAAGGTTCTCCCCTATGCCAACATAGATCTATTTGAATTAAGAATCTACCAAATATCTAAAGGGATTAAATATCTTTTCACTCTAAAAGAGGTTTGCATATCAAGAGATTTGATCCCCATGAGCACTTAATAGATCCAAAATTAAAATGAATTTAGGCTAGTTTAGTTTCCCTATATAAATAAACTACATTCCACATAAATACCATGAATCAATATCAGAAATTCTCAATAGATCGTTTTTTTATTATATAAAATTATTTTAATTTTTGCTTAATTATATATTTTAATCTATTTTATTTTTATATAATTTGTAAAATATTATTATTATATTATTAAAATATTACATTGCAAACAAAAATTCAGACGGATACTTACATACCTTTGCAATATACTTATATTTCTATGTTGTTGCTTATTTAAATTACATTATAAAATAAGAAATAAAGTGTTTCACAGAAACAAAGAGAGAAATGTTTCTTTGAGATCTTTGACAATGTCATTTATAAAGACAAGTGTAATAGGGTTTTGGAAATAATGATTACTTGCTCGACTAGGTAATTTGAGAATTTGGTATTCAAGCCACGTTTTTAAAAAGAATTTCAATGTTTATTTTAAATAAATGTGATTATTGGCTTTACTTGTTTTATTACTCCCTGTCATCTGGAAATGGCATGGGACTATAGTAATCGATTGGCGATGTTAAATTGATTAATTTACCTGTTTTTAGTGTTCTCGACTAAATAAATGCAAAGTTTTTAGGCACATATAGTTTCACCCTCTTATTTGGCCTCGGGAATGTTCTCGACTAAATAAATGCAAAGTTTCAGGCACATATGGTTTCACCCTCTTATTTGGCCTCTTCCCAAGGCGGGCAGGCAAAACTATATATTATATTCAGCGATTTACTTCACATTTAAAATATTTTGAAACTGTTTGAAACTAATATTAACATTAGAAAAAGCAATAAATGTTAATTCACGAAGGGTAAATGTTTTCATTTGATAACAAAACTAATGCTTTATTTCAAAAATCACCTCAGCTGGCCAGCTATATAGGCATGCTTACGTGGCCTAACATGTCCATCTGTCCAAGGCTGGACAGACTTCTGTCTTGTATGCCTGCCACCAAGGGCCATACACGTCCATCTGCCGAAGGCTTCTGCCTTGTAGGTGCCATACACTGTAACAGTTGTTCCTGAGCCCTCTATCCCTATGCCCATTCCAGAAGCAAAGGGAAAAAATAACACTTTGATACTCTACATTAAGAAGAATTCTTCCGAGACAACTTAAGGGTGGAATAACAAGGTATTCCAAGACATCTTAAGGTTGGAACTAGACAACTTACAGGAGGGACAACTTACACGAGGAACCAAAGCCCTCTATCCCTATCCTCATGCCAAAAGCAAACAAGAACAAAGAACACTTTGATACTCTGCATTAAGAAGAATTTTTCTGAGACAAATTAAGGGTGGAATAACAAGTTATTCCAAGACAACTTAAGGGTGGAACTAGACAACTTACAAGAGGGACAACTTACAAAGGATCTTTGTTCGACGACCTGCCCACTAAAACTGGCAATTTTGAACATAGCTACAAAAAAAAATATGATAAAGTGAGTGACAACACAATTTGTTTGCATTGCTTCTATTTACCTATCCCCTCTATCTTTTCTTTTGTTACATTTATTTTTCGGATCCACAGTTACTAGCTCATAGTTGAGTTACAATTTGAAATTTGAAAAGCCATATTGACTTGGATTAAATAATTATGAGAGATTACAATATTGAAAAATATAATTCCAGGCATGCAAAACATGAAGCCCAGTTTTTAAACAAATATCCTTTTCAAAATACAATTTTCAATATAGTGCAGAAAATCATTTTCTGTTTTCTTTCAACTCCTTCAACTCTTTTTTTCAATCTAGTGTAGAAAATCATTTTCTGTTTTTTTGCTTTTCAACTCCTTCAACTCTTTTTTTCTTTTTAGTGTTTTCCTTTTTTCAATCTAGTGCAGAAAATGATTTTCAATTTTTTTCCAACTCCTCACTTACCATTTACGAGAAAATTCAAAAGTTCCTCGTTTACTAGTAAATAATGTTCTGTAAAAACTAAAAATTCAAAAGCTCCTCATTTACCAGTAAATAATGTTCTGTACAAACTAAAAGTTCTTACGAGTAAATAAAATTTCTTACGAGTAAATAAAAGTTTTTACTAATGAATAATGTTTTGTATAAACTAAAAGTTCAAAAGCTACAGGTGTAGGTTGTGACCTGTTTTTCGCATAAAGATTCTACAATAACCCATTAATTGAGTCCAAGGACTGATCATCTACAATTTAGCATTGTATCTCTTTCTCATTGTTTCTGAATTTGCAAAGAGTTTATGCATTTTCATCGTTCCAAATTTGTAGTTTTAGCCCTTCTCGCGTGTGGAGGTACATATGGTGTAATTCTAGAACTGTTGGAATCAGATGAAGCTAGGCAGGAACTGCTTCCAAATTGGCCTGAATCATTGCATGTAATCGCATGCAATTTCACCCATGATTTTTATATCTCCTTGAGCTCCACGTTACTCTATTTTTCAGACTTGAGTTGCTGGAACTCAGTCACAAACTGATACTTTACTGTCTCTATGGTAAACAAGCTAAAAACAAAAAATATCAAATCTTGGTTCATGCGTGAAAGCCCTTGATCTTAATCCTCAAAAGTGTCAAAGGCTGGACCCAAGGTAGAGGCACCAGTTATTTGTTCCATGGGAGTGGACCAAAAGCATTTGGACTGTTGTATTCTTTAGCTGGGTTGTTGTATTCTCCAGCTAAACTACTGGAAACTCCAGATTTTATGCTTGAATTTTCTGGAGTGCTTCTCTGGCATTTTCCATGGACGAAGGGTAAAGAAACCCATTTTCTGTTTCAGGTGACATTGTATTGGGCTCATGGTAATAGCAATGGAATGGAGTTGTTGTTTCAGGCATTGATATCGTATCATGTATTACAACTGTCAATGGTGGAGCAGTGCGGTGACACAACTCATACATGTTCGCCATATGTATAAACTTACGACTCAGCTAACATCTTCTAAAAATTTGATAGGACGTGTCCTTTTCACTCACACGATACTTAATTCATGGGCCTCCTGCATACATGCGTACGGCGTTGGTTCTCCACTTCACAGTTTCTCTCTCCACGAAACCAAAAAGTGCCACATCAACGTCAATGAGATTGGATCCACATAGATTTTTTGTAGTAACTGTGAAGGTTCTCTCAACAAGGACTAGCTACCCCGCAACCATCTTGTTTGGCATTCAAACCATGTTTTAAAAAGAATTTCAATGTTTATTAGAAATAAGTCCAATTATTCACTCTACTTGTTTTACTTACAAATATGTTTACATGAGGGCCTAAAAAGGTTAATAGTGGAATGTTGCAAAATGCATAAAAGAGAGTTTTGGTAATTACATGGATTAATGTTTTAAAACTCCGAATCTGACTCTGACTTGGCCAAGGGTTGACTCCAATTCCAAATCCGACTCGGTATCGATTCGGCCGGCTCGAATTCAATGATTCGGTCGTTGTAAAAAATACATTAAATATTTATTTTTTATAAAAACACATTAAATATTTATTTTTTATAAAAACACATAATTTTAAAGATTTTCATTCATGTTTCCAAACACACAGCATTAAAATATAGATAGAAGACAACATATGATCAAAGTAGGCTCATGAATATATCCATTATATCAAAATGGCACCTAGTGCACTGTCCAATACATACACGATGATGATATAAAGATCAAAACAAAAACACATAACCAAGGAGGCTATAAATAGCCTCTACAACAAAAGTTTGTGACCAGTACTACTCGCTATTGCTAGAGTTGCCAACATCATTTGGCTCAATGTTACATGGGAGCGGGAGCGAAATTTTCAAAAGCTCCTGGTTTGGGAGCGAATCCCAGAGGAGTTCGACAACCAATGTCACTAACATCAAGGTACATAGAGGGATTGGTGCTCTTGATTAAATACGAGTTCCATACCCTAATACATGACAAAATTCAATGGAAACATTGCAATCCTCCAATCCTAAAATCCTGAAAAACTGATAAGTCTGTTGGATTTTGGATGAAATCTAAAATTCTACTTTCTCCATATGAAATCCAATGAGGCCGGAACCACTCTCAAACATCCTGAGTCATTTCATGGTAATGTTAAAAATTTAAGTAAAAGGATGAAAATGAAGATTAAGGAGAATGTCACTTTTACTTCAAGAATTTAACATTACCATGAAATTTGAATAGCATATCAATACTAGGAGAGGGGAATGGACCCCAAATAACATTTAACTAATTTACAAAACACCTTGGAGTCCCCAACACTCAGGTAACAGTTAAATTTTTTTAAACAAATATGAAAAATCACATTTTTTTAGGGGTTACAGGCCGCATTCATTGACTCGGCCGAGTTATTGCAGAACTCGCCGGGTTGACCGAGCCCGTCATGACTCAACCTCCCGTTCTGTTTTTTCTAGCGGGTCACAAAAACTCCCAACGACTCGGATCAACTTGGCCGTTTCGGATTCGATTCGCCGTTTTTTAAAACATTGACATGGATTGCATTATATTTAAGAGTATTTGTATTTATTTTATGGATGAGATAAAATTATTGGTACTATAATATTAATTTATATCTATATATATATATATATATATATATTGATTATTAAAATATATTTTTAGCGAGAGGAGAGCTTATTTACATTTCATATAAGAGATGCATAAGTTTGGCGTTGTTTGTTCCCCTTTAAAATAAAATAAAATTTGTAATTATAGAAGTAAATATAAATCGTGAGTAAACTATTTAAATCTTATTTGTTATTGAAAAAATGTTTTAATACCACATAATATGACATATACTTAAAAAATGTAATAATAAAAAGTCATTTAATTTGCGTCATAAAATATTACATTATGAAATATTTAATGTCAATTTCCTCAATATATCATTTCCAAAAATTATGTATATATCATGGAAAATTAGTTTATGGCTAAAATATTTGTTGTTATATTATATATATATATATATATTATAATAATCATATATAATAGCATCAAATATACGATTTCAACATTGAAAATTAACACATTATATTTTACACTTTAAAGAAGTTTGCAAGTGAAGAAATTTGATCCATCTCGGCTCATGTTAGCTCCCTACTTAAAATGGATCTTATTATGTTGTAGCTATTTATTACATTGTGATAATAGGTTTTTAATATATTTTATATTTATGGTAAGTATTTCTTTTTAAAATGTTTAGTTATAAAAGTAGGGGTAAATACAATTTTATTTGATGAAATGAACTATTTTTTTATTAGTCTATGTCTCGTTAGGGTTATAGCATTCACCTTGCAGTGAAAGTGTGTTGACTCTACATTATTTGGCTGTGTTTTTGCAATTTTAACCATTTTTTTGGGAAATGCTCAATATTTTTATTTTTGCCTAAATTCAAAAATAATTTCCTAATTTTCAGCAAATTTTATTTTTAATTTCTGTTTCGCTAAGGAAGCTCTGATGTGACATAATTTCCCTAATGGAGGATGTTTTATTTTCGGTATTTGTCAGTGCCTAACAATTCATTTTAAAATTAAAATAAAAATAATTTGTGAGTGGTCATTCCGTTGGTGATTTCTCTGACACTAACATTGTTATGTTAGTGCTATGCTCAATGATGCCAGAATTGATGTGATTACAAACTTTTTGCATGGTGGAGAGGGGTGAGGAGGGGGCGGAGGGGGCCTGAACAAATCTCCAATTAACATTATTATATTTCCTTGTGCAAAGCTTTTACTATGTGTGGGAGAACAAGAGTCCTTTGCATAGGCATGGGTGCTTTGACACTGACACTATTTTATTATTGCTCTGTTCAATGATGCCATCATTGATGATGTTGTAGGTCCTTTGCATAGGTGGGGGGGCAGTGGGAGCGGGGGGGAGTGGTGAAAAAATTTCAAATTAATATTATTATGTTTCCTTGTGTGGAGCTCTTATTGTGCGAAGGACGAAGTATGTGTGGGAGAATAGAGTATGTGAGGGCGAATGTCCTTTGCATAAGTGGGGGTGTTATGACATTGACATTATGGATGAAAGTGGAACTTTCACTATGGATATGACAAAGTGATTTTAGATCTTAGATGTCAATTCGTGACTTAGATGCCTTATCACTTTTGACACATTACATGTAGGCCTCTTAGTTGTGAAAGCAATTTGTTAATGTTACTCTTTACATTGATCACTTTTTTTCTTCTAATTTTCCTTTTCACATTACTAAATATGTTGTTGAAACTTTGGAATCGTAACCGTTGGATTATAAAAGCTACTTGTATTATGCAATATTAAATAAACCATGTTTTCAATCCGTATGAGGAAGAATTGTTATGTTGTAAAACAGATATGAAAACCATACTACGAACGAGTCAATTGAATAGCAATTTGTGTCATAAAAAGTTTGGTCTATGTGTGCAAAACTAAACAATGTATGAAACACCCCCATATTTTTGTGTGTGAAGATTTTACTATGTAGAGGATAAAACATGTACTGGAGAACAAGGGTGCAAAGATGACTTTATTCTGCAGAGACAAAAATAATTTTAAGCTCTTTTCTATTTAAAACTTTCATAGATCTAACTATGTGGAACAACAATTTCATAGAGTTTTGAATATATCCAGAATGAAGGATGTGCATAGGACGGGGTATGTGTAGGAGAACGGGGGTCAGAATACGAAGCTGAGATATGCGGATGACAGGGTATCTGTGGGAGAACGTAGGTGCATAAATGAGTTTATTCCACAAAGTCAAAATTAATTTTAATTTGTTTTCCATTTAAAACTTTTACAGATGTAGTCGTTCGGAAGAGCAGTTACATAGAGTTGTGAATATGTGCAAAATGAAAGATGTGTAGAAATATGTTTTAATTGTAAAGCATTTTAATTCTTTTGGAGTCAGTTTACGTGCAATTTGACCCGCCACATTTACGTAGTCGGTGAATTAAATTCTGAGAGGATTGGTATTTACTCACAACAATGTCTTTTATTAATTAGAGGACAAACATCGGGATGATAAAAAATCTGGATGGAAGCTTTATGTCTATAACGTGTTTCAGGCACAAAATAATAGCAGGTGGTGATTTCTAGGGAAATGAGTCTGCAAGCATTTGAAATAACTGGTATAGTGAGGAAAAAATGCTATTTGCAGTGATACAAATAGTTTATTTCATCTCGGTTAACGTTTTCTCTTTGCAGTATATTTCATTCACAATGTTGCGGTCTTGCACACAAATTTCTCGTCGAAAAATTCCTTGCACACACGCTTTCTTGCTTCTTATATTTGTGAATTAAATACTAATGGCGGGGAACACATTGGGATGATAGAAATATCTGGATGCCATCTTTATCTCCAATACAAAGATTTTGTGATATATGTTAGACACAAAAACGTAACAGGTGGTGATTTATAGGGAAATTAGTCGACAAGCATTTGGAATCATTAATGGAGAAAGGAAAGAAACTATATTCTCATATAGATGGGAGCCTTTTATAATCGATTACGTATTTCAAATAGCAGATTGTGTAAATTGTGTTTAAAATCTTGGAGTATTGTGCGAGCTCCTGTTGCCTTACATAAATTGTTATCTCCGAAGTTGAGGTTGCATAGAATCACATCCTTGACTTCAATTGTGTCTCAATGGCATCTCTATTAATTCGTGGTTGGTAGTGGTAGTGCAGAAATAGTACTGCCAACTTTTAAACCGATTCATCTTTGGCGATTTTCTATTTGCATTTGATAGTTTCTTAGTTGATTATCGTGATCAAAAGTAGTTCAAACTTATTTTATATGGTAAATTCCTACTTCTTATGACACGTATAACCATGATATTGAAGTAGTGGCAAAGTGCACAATAAATTCATGTGATGGTGATTAGATTTGGTATGTTCAATTGCTAATTATTGAGTGTGTTGCGTGTAATAATTTTGACATGGGTAATAATAACAATTACAGGAGAACCACTGTGCCGAGCAAGGAACATAGACTTTTCCATTAATGTTTCATATGTGTGTATGAATTCAATATTATTGAATTTCATAGCAAGGGATGTTATTAGAGGTTAAAATTCGAAGACTGGAAACGTTAGGATTTTTAACATATTTGTAAACATAATATTGATAGGAGCTTTTCCTTGTGTGGAACTTATAATGAAATTACTTATGTGTGGTTTGGATACATTGTAAATGATCGCTAATTAATTAGTGTAATGTATGCGATTGTACAAAGTGTTAGTTTATGTTCCTTGACTTGTGCAGTTTACTCAAAGTCGTTGGTTTTTTATTTTGAATGAATACTAATGTTAAATGGATTTTTCCCTTACTATAGTAGCGATTTCAAATGCTTTCTGATTCGTTTCGCTAAAAATCACTACCTACTAATATTTTTCATCTAAAGCATGTTACGAAATATTTTTATCGAAGATAAAGCCATTATTTACATTTTTTTATCGTTTCGATGTCTGTTCTCTTATTAATATAAAACATTGATGTAGGTAAATATTAGTGCTTTCGACATTCAATTTACTGAGTACTAGGGAAAATTTTAAGAAACCCCCTAAATTTATATGTATAATATAATGGTTGAATCCCCATGATACATAGAAAAAATGGAAGGCAATTTTATTAATAATATAATATGTATATATAATTTTTTTGGCGAATCTCTCACCATATTATATTATCCTGTAAAATCATTGCAAATCACTAGTTCAAAATGTCGAGTCACTAAGAAATGGTGAATCACTAGTACAAAATGGAGAATCACTAAGAAATCTAAGGGTTGTTGCAATCGCTTAGAACCAAGAGGGCATTCAAGAAGAAAATTTAAAACAACTTGACTACATTGTTGGTGAACAAAAGAGCTTGACTAGTTACCATCAAGTGCGCCACTCTAGCGACTCAATCATACAGATCTAGAACTAGCAATTGTCGCTTAATAATTTCTTTCAAAAGTGATAATGCAATGATAGTTGAGATACTATCTAAATTGATAAAGAGTGGACATTGGAGAAGAAACTTTAATAGATCATTTGAGATGGTTGTATTTGCATGTCTCAAAAGCATAACAAGTAAATAAACAAAAGACTGCATTAAGGGACTGTCACTCTTCCTGATGTTAGGACCATATTAAAAACTGAGGTAATATTGCTACTGTGAATATCAATAGATGGAAGGGTAAGTCTCAATAGACAAGCCAGACATTTCACAGAACGTGATATAACTCCTTCATAATTAGATTTCAAACAATGCCCCAGTAGTTATATAAAAGGGTCTAACATCACTATTAAATATTAATCACTCTTATCTACTTTGAGTTTTTTCATATGATTCTCAAGAAGTCTCAATGCAAACACTTAAATTAGATACCTATTAGGTGCATCTAGCTTATCATATATAGGTCCCTCCATTGAATTTTTATATGAGTCCAATGATCTTGAAGATGTTAGGTCAACTTTAATAAAAAAAATTAGTATTCCTACCCATCTTTTCTTCCTCCATACCATCCTCAATCAATCCATATAAAAAAACAAACAAATTTGTCTGACCTAATGATGCATTAGCTTGAAGATTGGTTGCTAAATAGTGTAGCATGGAATCGATCTTAATTTTTTCTTTTAGTGTAAGTGTGTTGTGAAGATTGCATCTAAAGGTATTAACAATGTACTAACATGCATATAGAAAGTAATACTCCGAGCAATTAATTGAAAACTTTCAAAATATTTGGTACTCTTTGTCTCCTTCGTTTTGAAGGAATTTTTTTTCAACTTCCCTTTCTTTAGAAACTTCTCTGAAGATATCATTTTCTGCACCTTCTAGAATTTGTACACAATAATAAATATCTCCAATGTCTAAGGAATATGAAACTTTCAATAGCATGAAATTGACAGTATATCCTAAAACATGCAACTCATAACCCCTTGTTAATATTGTATGTAGTATTTTTACAATGATTTGCAAACATTGTGGTCCTAATTCATTCACACATGCAACTAAGGAAGGCCTAGCCTCATCTCTTACAAAATGAGGGGGACTCTTCAGCCGATTTGAAATATGTTGTATAATACGAGGAAGCTCTAATTCCATTGTTTCCAAAGGTATAAGTTTCAATAACTTCAGTCCATAACAATATGTACACAACACCACATGTACAATCATGCACATAACATCATATGTACATAGCACCACATGTACAACATGCACAAAACACCATATGTACATAACATTGCATATACAACATGCACATAACACCCTATGTACACAACACTTCATATCCAATATGTGCACAACACATGCATATAACACTGCATATCCATCATGTGCACAATACAATATGCACATAGCACTGCATATCCAACATGTACATAGCACCATCTATATCCAACACCGCATATGAAATATACACACAACACCATATATACAACATGCACACAACATCATATGTACACAGTACTACATATGTTACATGTACACATCACCATAGGTACAATCACTGAATATACAACATGCACAACATATACACAATAGCAACACTACACATCCAAAACCACATTGACTCTACCAAGCAACCTTGCTTCTAGTGTCTTTCCACTATTCATGCATGTTCCAGCATGGTGCCGATCACACCGATTCCATTCCATTGATGTATCCCTCAACATTACTTGTCCATAACATAAACATAAACATAGTACAAGCATATAATATTAATTAATATCCACATGATACTAACCTCATAGATCTGTGAGGGCTACTCTTCCCACTTGATTCCTCATAAAACCAGGAACCTCTTTATGCCATTCACCTTCATAAGCAATCATTCCTCCACAAGAATGATCCCTGACATCCCTATCAAATAATGACATAGATACATACATACATATACATAAACATCATCATAATCATGATCACAACATAATTACCATATAATATAAGGTCAAGGTTGAGAGAACACCCTTTATCCATGCAAAACATGCACAACATTGAATAGTTCCCAACATAGCCAAGGCATTTGACAACTCAAAACTATTTACCCTACATTTCCTGATTATTTTTCTCATGATTGTCCCACCACCATCCATTTACCACAATGGACCCAACCAGTCCAACCAACTGTTATACACTTACCTTTAGCTTCCCTTACACATGCACTGAGCTTCATCCGGGTCTTACATTGCTTGTTGGATTTCAGTCAACGCTTCCCAAACTCCATTAACTTTCTCTTTCCCAAACCAATTCCCAAGGTGCTTAAAACATAAAAGGCAAGAACAAGAAACAAACAAGAAGCAAACCATGAAAGACCAATAGAAATACAACACCTAACACTCCTATGTATAGAAAGGAGGTCTTGTCATTTGCATCATCTAAGAATTGTCATTTGTATCTACATTTATACATGAAAAACACATTCTTCCCATCTAGTATAAGGGGTGAACCATGCTCTGATACCATTCTGTAACACCCTCCTGCCACATCTACCTAAGTAACTGACCAACTGGAGTAAACATGTGATGAAGAGTTACTATGATATGATTCAACTCCCCATGTGTCAGTTAAGGAAGTGGACCTGACTAATCTAGGTGGATAAAGGTGGCCACCTACCTATTCCACCTAGCCCTCTAGTTGATTTCATTTGTTTCCCTGTTTATTGTAACATTTACTATTTTTAGCAATTTTTTAGGTCCTTAATTTTTGGAGTAGTTTTGACCCCCTAAATGGCATTTTTTTAGGTCCGTTGCAGGCCATGCCAATGGGGTCTGCTGCAAATGTTGTATTACTTAGAGATATCTTTCCAACAAGGTTTTGTACTTGCTAAATGGAGATACTATGACCAAGTTATGACCCTGGGAAGTTGGTTGCCCTACTAACCCCAACGGCGCTCACAAACTCTTGGAATTCCATCTCTTGGGGTTAGGGTTTTGGTTGATTAAGATTTTCCCTTGTTGTTCAATAATAAATAGGCCCTTGAGCCTCATTGTAACACAGTTCAGAGGCATGTAGCTACCACATCTCTTCTCAGAGATAAGCTACCATCGCCTAAGCTAGTTTATTTTATTTCTATATGTAAGAAAATTTTATTTCTTTGATATTAATGAAATGAAGTTTTATTTCTTTTGCATCTATGTATATATGGGTATTTCTGTATTTTTTTGCGTTCCTACATAAGTTTGAATCAGTGGTATCAAAGCAGTCTGTTCTTTCTCTATTTTTCTTTACATGTCCCCAACGAGGTTAGGGTATAAGGAGTTAGGGCTCAAATTGGTTGAACCATTGAAAGGCCAGCCTCGCAAAACCCGATGGCCTCCCATGGCGGAATAAAAGAAAGATGAGGGGGCAGGAGATCCTTTAAAAATATTGCTCGAGGAAGCCCTCAAGCGATAGAGGAACACGATGATGGATAAATTTTCCTAGATCATTCGATGACTATCCACAGGTGACGCATCTTCATCTAGCAGTCACTCTAGAGGCACCACTCCTTTTAAGGTACAAGTTAACTTTGATATTCCCATAATTGAGGGTCAGATAGATGTAGGCACTGTAGATAAATGGTTAAATTATTTGGAAGGATATTTTTTAGTTCGTGACTTTTCTAATTTGGAAAATATTACTTTTTCACTTCTCAAAGCCACCCCACACATCAAGGATTGGTGGCAAACCTACTGTGAACAAAATGACGAGAGAGAATCCTCACTGTTTTCAACCGTATCCACTTGGAATTCATTCCAAGATACCATCAAGGAACAATATTACCCTGTCAGGAGCTATGAAGATAAATACATATAGTGGACTATGCTACGGTAGGGAAGGGACCAAGATGTGTTGGAGTTTACAAATTTTTTCCATACCCTTTGCACGAAATTGTGTGTCAAGGATTTTGAGCGGAATTTGGTACTCAAGTAATGCAAATTTCTACAAAAGTACATCTAAGATGAGATGGAGTTCCTAAACATCTCCTCGCTCGACACGACTTACTGATATGTTGTCAAGATTGAGTAGAAGTTTAAACAGAAGAAATGAGACTTTGGATCTGCGAACCCGAAGCAAAGAAAATGTGCACCCAAACCATAGAGAAAAGGACAAAGCCAAGGCAGGTGACCCAAGACAACCCGCCGAAGCTGCAAGAAAATAATAGCACCATGAAGACAAAGAAGGACACAAGAAAATGGTGTGAGTTCCATGGGAGCTCCACTCACTACACAAATGAGTGTCTGCATAAGAAATCATTGATGTCCGAGCTGAAGGCTTTTGAATTAAATGCATGTTTCGATTCTAAGTCAGAAACCAACAAGGGGAATGACAAAGGGAATAAAATCATCGACACAGAGCCCAGTGCCGCCACGGGCACCACTAAGATCTATAAGAATGAGCCTAGAGATCCAAATGAGGGGAACGCCTCTGCCACTCACATATGTGGGTGAAGGGTTATCCACTGCAGTTCATTGTCGACAACGGGAGCCAAAAAAACCTCATTTCAGTAAAGGTCATGAAGCAGATGGGCCTATCGGCTACAACACATCCACAATCGTACACCATTGGGTGCCTTCACCAAGGACGAAATCTCCACATCAACCAAGAGTGCCACCCTCCCTACAACATAAAGCCCCATGGAAAATTTTAGGGGTGAATGTTCGCCCTTTGGGGAAAGTAAGGGGTTTTAAATTTTTAGTGGGCGAATATTTTGTATCATAGTACATTTTTACAAATCGCCTCAAATAGCCCACCTTATTTTAAGGAAGAGGGTAAAAAAGGTAAATTTAGCCCTTGAAATTAGGAGTTACAACCTTCCATTCTCCCTAATTTTCAAGAATAGGTTTTATTTAAGTGAATCCTATGGCCCAAATACCATAAATATAAAAGAGGTATGGTAAATTAATAAAAATATAAATAAATGAGAGGTATGGAAATAAATAAAACATTTTTTATATTTACTCATAAGTCACCTTATATATATGCAAGGGTGTAAACAAATAAAAATATAAATAAAGTGGAGGTATGGTAAATAAATAAAACCTCTTTTTATATTTAGTCCATAACCCTCTTTCTATTTATGAAGGCTCAAAAAAGAGGTTTTATTT
>APFE031758712.1:0-87890 GCA_000404065.3 Pinus taeda | reverse complement strand
ATACTTTAACAAAACATTCACCAAGACTTCACAATGTTTTATTATTCAGTAAAAGATTTGCCAAGATCTTACAAGATTTTATAATTCAGTGAAATATTCTCCATCACTGTACAAGATAATATAATTTGGTGAGATATTCGCCAAAAACATTATATATACATGTTATATTATTGATAAAATTGCCTCCCATTTTTCCTATGCATCATGGGGATTAGCCCATTTATTACACATATAAATTTAGGGTGGTTCTTAAAATTTTCCCTGTAAAGCCCTTCACAAGTGTGATGTTTCTCCTCTTGAAGTTTGTGATGTATTATTAGGAAAACCATACTTGTGGAAGCGACATGTTGTATGTGAGTCTAGACCTGGCTATGTGGTAATTACTTTGGGAAATAAGTTGCATAGGATATTGGAGGTAGCCCCGCATATCACCATCTCTTTGATCACTGCAAAGTAATGCAATAAGATCATTTTCGAGACCAGTAAATTTGTTTTCCTTATGATTCTTCCTCAGGTCAAGAAGAAGGTTATGGCCATGGATTCTAGGCAGGGCTACTCTGCACAATACAACAAATGGACAAGGTCATGGAGGAGTACAAGGAAATTTTCACCTCACCTACAGGGGTAACTCTGCACTGTCAGGTCAATCACTCCATCAATATGACACTGGGCACGCCACTACCCAATGGACTGATCTATCGACGCTCTATTCTGGAGAACGATGAGATCAAGAGGCAGATTCAGGAGCTGTTACAGAAAGGGAACATCAGCCCATGCTCATCACCCTATGTGAGCTCGATTATATTGGTATAGAAGAAGGACGAGACCTAGAGACTCTATATTGACTATCAGGCACTGAACAAGATCATTGTCCAGAATAGGTACCGAATCCCACGTATTGATGACCTTGTTGACCAGCTCAAGGGGGCCAAATATTTCAGCAATATTGACCTGAAGTCTGGTTATCACCAGGTGCCTATCGAACCCTCTAATGTGTGGAATATTGCCTTCAAATCCGAGGAGGGCCTTTTTGAATGGTTGGTCATGCCTTTCGGGTTGAAGAATGGCCCCACAGCCTACATGAGATTGATGGATGAAATCTTGAGACCCTTCAACAATGCATTCATGGTGGTTTATTTAGATGACATCTTGATCTTTACCTAGAGTTAGGAAAAGCACCTCCATCATACTCGATAGGTCCTTCAAACCCTGTGACAAGACAAGTTTTGTGCCAATTTGGAGAAATGCACTTTTGGCATGACCCGCGTTCAATATCTGGGGTACATCATTGATGCGGAGGGTGTGATTTTGGACCCATCCAAGATATAAGTTATTCGGGATTGGCCAACCCCAACCACTCTAATAGAGCTCGTAGCTTTCTGGGTCTTACCAATTTCTACTTAGGTTCGTGTTGGGGTTCTCTCATACCATTTTGCTTTTAAGTCAAGTCACCAAGGGCAGAGCAAAATAATTTTTTTTTTGGTCTGAAACCCAATGGAAGGCATTTGCCGAGATGAAGCATCGCCTCTTCTCTACACCAGTGCTCACATTACCATATCTCCAATAACCATTTGAGATTGAGACAGACGCCTCCGACTATGTTATTGGTGCAGTTCTTACTCAACAAGGGCATCCAATGGCTTACCACAATGAGACACTTTCAGACAAAATCTTAAATTATCCCACTTATGACAAAGAAATGTATCCCATTGTGTAGGCATGTCGTCAATGGAAGCATTACATTATGGTGAAGGAAATAGTCATCCACACAGATCACTGATCCCTATAGTTCATATAGACACAAGGGAAGATACAAAATGACTGCCATCAAAAGTGGTCCACATACCTGCAACAATTCCATTTTAACATTAAGTACAAGAAGGGAAGCACCAATAATATTGCATACCACCTCATCTAATCACCATTCATGGCGCTTATCACTGTGCTCGACTCCTGTGGGTACAAGACTTTGGGGTGGCCGCATCCTTACAAGAGTGATCCAAAATTCAATAGCACATACCAGAAACTCCTGGAAGGTAAGAAAGTTTCAAATTTTCACCTCCAAGATGCACTGTTATGTCATCTAGGACACATCTTGATTCCTTCAAGGGATCGTGCCAAGATGATTTGGGAGGTGCACTACAGTCAAGTCGTTGGACATTTCAGAGTAGAGAAAATAATGGCAATACTGAAGAAGTATTTTTATTGGTTGAACCTTCATCAGGATGTTGGGAAGTAAATTAGATCCTCCACTGGTTCTGCCATTGCAAAACCAACCATCAAGAAGAAAGGCCTATATACTCCTCTGCCTCCTCCTAGTCGACCTTGGAAATCCATCTCCACAGATTACATGTTGGACCTTCCTTCTACTAAGCAAGACAATGATTTCGTTTTCATGGTTGTCAATAGATTCTCTAAGATGACCATTATGGCGGCCTACAATAAGAGTATCACAATAGAGGCCACTGTTAATCACTTCTTTGAGCGAGTGTGGGTACACTTTGGGATCCCAAAATCCGTTATCTCAGATTGGGATAACATATTCCTAAGTGCATTTTGGTCAAGTATCTAGTCGATGATGGATACCAAAATTACTAAGCCCACGACTTTCCACCCCCAAACTGATGGCCAAACAAAGGTCGTCAATAGGATGATCGTACACATTCCGCACATGTACAACTCAAAGCATCCACACACATGGGATGAAAGCCTCCCCTATGTTTAGCATAACTACAACAAAGCTCTCCACAACTTAACGGGCCACAACCCCTTTCAGGTAGGGCTGGGATTTCAGCCACTATGTCCCATTGATGTGGACATACCATTTGCATCTGCTAAGGCAGATTTGGCTTACGTCCAATCTAAAGATGACATGGCTAACAAATTCATTGAGTGCATTCAACACACCTGCTAGTAGGTCCATGATATATTGGATAGAGCCAATGCTAAATAAAAGTAGTTGTTGGAAATAATACTGAGAGGGGGGGTGAATCAGTATTATCAAATCAATATAACTTTTTCCTTTCCATATTCAGATTCATATATGTTACTTCAATTAAGGAAATCCGCGTGTATACGCAACTGCGATAAATGCAACCAACGTATATTCAGTAAACTTAAAATTCAGTTAGTTGATCCTTAATGAGTGCATCAGAACATTATTAACCATATGAACAGTAACCAGAAGCAGTAAAACAAAACAGATCATCACACACAAGAAGCACACATGAACACCATGATATAAGGTGGAAACCCAATGTGAGTGAAAACCACCTGCTGCAAGTCGTCTCTATCTTCTTTAATAAGAAACTTCTTTTACAATGTTTTTGTACTGGTGTAGTCTTATACCAGTACGCAGGCTTCTACCTGCAGAAGGCTACAACCTTCTCTCGTTCTCCAAACTTTCCTAGAAGGGAGCTACCACCCCCTTAGCTCTTGTACTAGTTGATGTACTAGCACGTAGGTGCCAACCTACAGAAGGCTACAACCTTCTCTTTCTTCCTCCAAGTACCACGTTTCATAAATTTTCAGACTGGATACTCATGGAACACAACATCATAATATGAAGGCCACGTTTCATCCAATTTTCATACTGGACCCATCAATATCATTGAAGCACACATTCAACTAACATTAGCATCATCAATCTTTAAATCACTTCAATACTGAATCACTGAAACCCTGTCAACAACACAGTCACCAGAACACAAAACAGACAACTGAATTCTGCAACAATAACCAGATCCAACTGCAACTTCAAATATCATATATCATAATGTATACGCTACTATGACGAACCAAACCCGCGTACATACGCGCTTTCACCAAAGCCAACCCGCGTATAGATCTATAAATATTGCAGCTATTTCAAACTTAAGTTATACCCAGTTCAGAACATTACATGCGTCGGTATATAGATCTAGAATAAGCATAATCAACCATATAGAAATAATTCATTTCAAACCATTTGATCCCAATCTATCCTTAGATCTTGTTCTCCATCAACCATTGTGATTCCTCCTTAGCTTAGATCAAGCAATGCATCATGAACCCATAACCTACATACTGGATCTCATACTTCATCATATATTCAAGACTTTCTCGATACCTTTGCCTAATGATCTTCTTCTCCTTTTATAGTCTTAGGCCTTACTCAATACCATGGTCCAAAACCATTGAGAACCAATACTAGGGACCCAATACCTGGGTTCAACACTTCAGACGCAATACCAAGGACCAAAACCATAGGTCTAAATACCACAGACCCAAAATAAGCTTTCCCACATGTACGTGATTTTCCGTGCATGAAAGTGCATGCATACGCATACACGACTTTTGATCAGCAATCCCGCGTGTATACGCGTCTTTGTATATAGAGAACATGTGTGTATAACCTGCATGTATACCCTACTTGGTATATAGCGAACCTGCATATATACGTGACTTGGTACATAGTGAACCTGCGTATAACCTGCCTATGTATGCAACTTGGTATATAGTGAGCTTGCATATATACTCATCTTTCCTCATTCTTTGTAGTCTGATCATCAATTCTTTGCTACTGACCTGCTGCACTATAATCTGTCATCTTGCCATCAAGGACAACACTTGTATCATAATGCCAACAGTAGCACCATCATCAACATCGAGTGTCGCACAAGTTCCAGGTGAGCGACAAAGTTTGGCTACATTTGTAGAAGGAGCACCTCACTGCACCCCACCGTAAGTTTCACCCACTCTGATATGGGCCAAACACCATCACCAAGGTTGTAGGGGACAATGCCTTCGAGCTCAACATTCCATCGTTCCTTGATCTTCACCTAATGTTCAATATAGACCGCCTTCAGCCATACTTTCCACCATTCTTGGGCACATCTAACATTGCAGAACAAATCACACCAATAGAGTTAAACCCAAACTACATGGAACAAGCCACAATTGATTAGATCATGGATACACGGAGGATCCAGCTATATTGAGTTCTCAAAGCCAACCAACTCCTTCACCAGGTCAAGTGGTTCACCAGGGACCAAGTTCAACATAAATTTCCTCACCTCATGGAGGATCTACACACACTAGCGACCATTTCTTCCTAAGGAGGGAGGACTGATCCAGGTGGTTATTAGTGGCCACCCACCTATTCCACCTAGACCTCCAGTTGGTTTCATTTGTTTCCTTGTTTATTGCAACATTTATTTTTTTAACAGTTTTTTGGGTCCTGAACTTCTAGAACAGTTTTGACCCCCCTATAGTACTCAGAGAGGTCCTTCCAACAAGGTACCATACATGCCAAATGGAGATAATATGACCAAGTTACGTCCTAGGAATTTGGCTACCCAACTAACCCCAACAAGGCCCACAAACTCTTGGCATTCCATCTCCTGGGGTTAGGGTTTTAGTTTTTTAGGGTTTTCCCTTGTTGTTCAATAATAAATAGTCCCTTGAGCCTCATTGTAACATAATACAGAGGCATGTAACCACCACATCTCTTCTTAGAGATAAGCTACCATCGCCCAAGCTAGTTTATTTTTATTTTTGTATGTAAGCATATTTCAGTTCTTTGATATTAATGAAATGAAGTTTTATTTCTACTGCATCTCTGTTTATATGGGTATTTCTGTATTTTGTTGTGTTCCTTCATAAGTGTAGATCACCAAAAGAACAAATTACACATACCTTCCAAACATACCTCCAAAACACCCAGGAGTAATCCAAATCTTCCAGGAGACTAGCCCCTGAGACAAAATAACTTTTTACTCCATTAATCCCCCAATCTCTCCCATGACATGGGCATGAGTGAGAATGGGACCCTCCAGTCTCTCCCACAACAGGGTTATGCATGCGACTGGGGACTTTCCCAAGCAGTTTTGTGCCTATGACTCTGAATTATGTGCCACCTTTTCATGCCCATGACTCAGGTCACTTCCCAAAACTCCATGACACTTCCATAAATGAGAAATAACACCGGAATAATGATACAAATGTAATTAATTGAACAAGGAATTGACTGGACCCTTACTATCCATGAAAGAATTTCGTCAAACATGTCACAAAGATGCAATCTACATGATTAAACAACAAATCTGAGCATATAGGGTCTCATACTTATTTGAGAATCAATAAGAAGCATTGATGCCTCATAAAAATAATTGCATTACCATATATTAAGCCATATATTCATTGTACATTCAGTGATCAACCAAAAAATGATGAGAGGCATACATTTTCACTTTCATAAAACTCATGCATAACCAACATGTAACCAACAAAAATATCAAGGATATAGCAACCATATAAACCACATATAAACAAGTATATTTACCCATAAAATACCAAGGAGAAAGAGAGTTCTTATTGATGATTGCATAATTCAACCAGGTATGGGACTCCCACGAACCACCCGACCATAGACTAGGTTGAACCAAATATTTCATTCAACCAGTCACCCCAGTGCCATATTCCAAGTATGAATGTGGGATCTCATAAAACACATCAATCAAAAACCATTTAGGGCTTGCAAAGGCCAAACCACCTCAACACTAAACCAGTGATTCCACCTCATGGTTGGACACCACTAACCATCACCATATTTGTCTCTACCCAAGTTTTCCAAGGCTCCATAGCATTTGTTCCAACTCGGCTTCCAAGACGAGTAACTCAACCTACAGCCAAAGGAACATGAGAACCAACCAAAAAACAAAAATAACACCCACAACACCATGGTTATCTAAGAAATGGAAAGGCTAAGAAAATACATTGTCAATCTAGGCAATCCTCCATGCCAATAAAAAATCATAACCAAGAAACCACATGCATGTGCCATGCATGCCAATACTAGCAAGGAAATCATACATGCAACTCGGTACCTGCAAGCAAAATGCATTGTAGCTATTGATCTCGATGTCCTCTTGCACTTTTCTTCTCTTCCTTTTCCTTCTTGCTCCAAATCCCAAGTATGTCACACTCCTCCAAGAGTGCTCCAAGAAAACTCTAAGTGTCCAAGAGTACTTGAGAGAGAGAGAGAGATGAGAACTCCAAAATTGAACTGATCAAAAGATTGAGCAAAAGCTTGCCAATTGATCCTCATAAACCTTTTTATCAACGAGGCCTCTATTTTCTTCATTTTCCATTATTTTACTTCAATTTCCTCCTCACATGCAACCTGTGACCTTTCACCTTCCTTTTCTCTTAATTTCCATTGTTTTCATAAATAAAATGCCAATTAATGCCACTTCACCTTTCCAAATCCTTTGCCATTGCTTTTTCCAATTTCCTTTAGCCATAATAATCGAAATGAACACCCACTAGGATGTTTTCCCCCCCATTCAGCTTGGAATATGTGTCCCATGACCAAGGTCTTATATTTTTTTAATGTGAATTTTTAACTAGGATTGTTAAAATGAAAATAAGAAAAGAATCTCATTACGTTTACCTTAGACATCTTGATTTTCTCCAAATTTCATGTTTTAAAGCAGTTACCCCTTTTCATGATCAAGATTTAAGAATGTGAAGAAAACAACTTTAACAAAGTTCACATATGCTTATGATCATCAAATTTATTGGACCTAAACGAAGGAAAGCATAAAGATTATGTAAAATACTTACCAAAAAGAAATTGTTTCATGTTCAAGTTATTGACGATGATTAAAAATCATCAAAAATTTAGATTTGTGCTTTAAATAAAAAATGCTTCCAACATAATAACGTGTATAATGAGTACACATGGCTTTGCATTGCAATTGTTGATATCCTCTTTTTGTAAATTCTGATTTAGATTATGTTATTCATATGTGTAGGATAGATGAAGGCTACTTAATTATATATCATCCCAAAATTTTCTTTAAATCCAAACTTAAACAATTATGAAGTCCCAACATATGTGTAGAATTTTATATATATATAGAGTAACTTTTCATAATGGGCCTTTTTTAGATTGGAATGGGGCAATATATAACCAAAATTCTGGAAGAATCCCAAATCAGCATAAATTATTCATCAACCCAAATTACTTTAGCACCAGCATTGGTAGAGAGGGGTTATGTAACTCATGCATTTGCAAAGAAAATTGAATGTAGAGTAAAACATATGTACATATTTAACTTTCAACATTTATGTAAGCACAACTTATTGAATATTAAATTTCTGAT
Source organism: Pinus taeda (assembly GCA_000404065.3). NCBI lineage: Eukaryota > Viridiplantae > Streptophyta > Pinopsida > Pinales > Pinaceae > Pinus > Pinus taeda. The sequence continues at coordinate 79,743 of APFE031758712.1, read as the reverse complement.
GAGTGAATGAAATAGTTCCCTGAGCATGTTCAATGAGCCAATTGATTTTATTTAAAAAGCTCTAAACCACTCTTCACAAAGAAAAATTAAAGGCATGTTTCTTACTTATTTCATACCCCATTATTAAAAGAAAACAAAAAGAAAATGAGTCTAGACTATAATACTCCTACTCCTACTCTTGTTTGTAGTAACAAATAAGACTTAACTATAATCATATTTCCAATGGAGCTAGTCAATTTTTTTATTCCTACACATAAATGTGCATAAAAATTAGTAACATAAATAAAATTTTTATTAAATTAAAAGAAAATTTCAACCTATTATGTAAATCTATTTCAAACAAGTTCAAAAAAATAAATTTAATTACAATAAACCTCTCCTGAAATGAATTCTCCAACCATATTCCAATTTGATCATTGAAATTAAGATGAACATATGTTAATAATGGGAGGATATTAAAAGAAGGAGACGATACCATGCCAGGTTTGAATGATGTACAATTAATAAATGTTTTAGGCTATAGAAAAGTGTTAGTATTATGTACACTATTGTTACAAGACAATGTGGTAGGGTAACTTTGGAACCAACGATTATTTGTGAAGGAATAATCACCACTAGAAGAAATTTTCAACAAGATTTTATCAAAACAAGCTTCCAATTGAATGCTAGAATGATTTTTGTTGGAAAATTGAAAATTAAGCTCATCGGAATGTTCAAAAATATATTTGTGTTTAGTCGATGAAACTATAGTCAAAGCATGAGAATCTATTAGATCAAAATATGTTTTTGAATATAACTAACTTTGTAATTAATGAGGTTCAATTCCATCAAGATCAAATACTCATCAAATTTGACTGCTCTTTCTTGAAAATCACATGGCAGATTTGAATTACCAACATCATTAAAAGGATAAGAAATACATTGAGAATTAACATTGATAGGCGAAGGATCCTTGTTTAGAAAAGTCTCATTTTCAAATAGATCTGTACTAGTTGAAGGAAAGTTTTCAATGGAAAGCTTGGTAAAATCACTACTAAATGCAAAAAACTTTGAAAAACGATCTAGATACAAAAAGTAATGGTTTCTAGAGTATAACAAATTAGATGCTTGCTAAAAATTTTCATCATCATTGATAAGATTAGAACTCTGATTTGAGGATAAACATTTTGTTGAGGAAAGGTTGGAGCTAGTATGGAATATACCTCTAAGCAAGAAAGATCAACATGTTCATCAATTAAATCTAGAGTTTGACCAATTTCTATTGAACCTTCTTTGTGATGACCACAACCATTAGGAGATGTTTCAACTACATTTTTAGATTTCATATTTGTATTTGGACAATCAATTTCTGGAATATGAAAGTGAATTAAGCAAACTTCCAATGTTTGTGGTTGTGATGCATTTTTGAGTTTATTCATGGGCTCAATAAAATAAAATTTAGTTTCAAAATTAACTTATTAAATTTAAGGCATCTTGTTCATCATTGTTTGATTTACTATGTTCATAATTAGAAGGAACAAGAGAAGCAAAGTATTCAATTAGATTTTCTATTGATGGTAAGTCTTTGAGATGGAATCTAAAGCAAAGTGACATGAATCGAGCATAAAATTCCTCAAGAGATTCATCTACATGCATAGAAAGATTTTCAATCTCTAAACACAAATCTTCATAATTGTAGTTCCAATGGGCCAACAACAAAACCTTCATAAAATGGTTCCATGAATGTATAGAATCAACTGGTAATTTTTTGAACTATTTTTGAATTCGTCCTTGGAATGTGAGAGTAAACAACCTGCAAATTTCATTATCATTAGGTATATCAAAAGATTCACATTTATCCACAAACTAACATGCATAAATTTTACAGTCGCCGTTGAATTTCAATTTACACAAGGGTTCAACCTCCCTTTTGGGTATGCTTTTGGTAGGCATGCATCGACTAAAAGCATGACCCAGAGTAGGAACGTATATAGGAGCCATGATTAATTATTTTTTTATTAAACAAGAATCTACATATATAATCTATTTGTGCCCCTCTTTCTAGTGCCATAATGTTGATGGCCAAAAATGACCATAATCAACATTGGGGAGATCACCCGGTCAGGGCCTTAATTAGGCATTTCTCCATTTGGGATGGTGATTCGAACTGGTTAAATGGGTCCTAGTTACCTCTTATTCTCCCTGCTGACTTGTAATATTTCTAATTACTATCAACAAAAGAGGCATCAGACTGACCCCCTTGCAACACGCTTGCAAGAAAGTGGCCCTTAAGCTGAGATAAGGGCTTAACCAAGCCACCAATGAGATTGCTCTTATAAAATGAGACTTCTAAAAAATGTAATGAATTAACCTAAATGTAAATGAAAATCAATCTAAGATGCAGTCAACAAAAGTAAATTCTAATCTATCTTGATCATGGAAAGATATAGATCTTTTCCCAATCAAAAGAAAGGTAATGAAATTTGGACCAATTTGAACTTAGAATAAAATGAGGCTAGCAATAGGCCAAGGAAATAGTTCAATGACCTACCACTTATTCAAACAAATATGCATAAAAAACTATGTAATAAATAGTTACCATAGATCTGTTGTACACATATATAAATTCAAATGAGATTGTTTTAAATCAATAGATCTCGTTAAACTACTATAATAGTACAAATATAATGACAAGGATAACACAAAACTAATACAACATTAAGTTGATAGATAACTAGCAATTCAATGCATAAAAGCCTACTCAAATGCAACAATCAACCCTAAATTCATCTCTTTCCAACCAACAAGATAGCTTGACATTGGTTTAAAATAAGCATGATTTACTCTAATCAAACAAGTGTTGGTAAAACAAACCATGCCCATAAAAACAAAGAATGAACAAGGAATGAATGATCTCTTTATTAAGTCTCCAAAAAACCAGTAATGCTTCAACTAGTTAAAAAAATAAAGATTTCTCTCTTTGCTGGCTAGATAGATAACCAATCTTCTAAAAAAAATAGTCTCTAAAGTAGTGCAAAAGGCTCTTTTTGCAGGGAGAATTGCAACCTAAAGCTCTTCTTCAGAGCTTCTATTTATCATTTAGAAATCAGATCCAAAAATGGAATTATGTTTACATGTCATTTGAGTGAAGAGTTTTAATTTGATTTGAAAGTTGAAGAAATCTTCTTTTCCTTTGTGCTCCTCCAATCTCATTCGTCATAAGCTCCAATTCATGATTTTCTCCAACAAACTCTGTAAAATAACAAAATTAAAATTAAGAAAACCAATTAAAACGAAGACAAAACTCAAATTTCTAAATCTATTGACAATAAACAAGTGGATTAATATTCAGTTGAACAAATTAATAAAAGTAAAAATGTGCTTTCCCTTTCTTTCATATGGAAATATGATTGACAATTCAATAATATGGGAATGAATTAATGACAACAAATTTTCCTGGGCCAAACAAATTTCTCCCAAAATAATCTCAAAATCAATTTTTTTTTGCAAATTCGTAACCTTGACTTCTGCTAAATTTTAGAGATAGTAAATAACTAAATTTCATTAAATAACCACTATTATATTCTTCTCCACTAAAAGTGATTCCTCAGATTCCTCATTTTCCTAATCTTGTGTAATAAAACTTGAGATATAATCCTCTAAAGTTGAAGTTCTAAAACTAGTTGAATAGTGCTGAGAAATTTTATTAATCTTTTTTTAATATATTAATGTATTTAAAAAATAAAATAAAATAAAAACAAAAACAAAAATATAATTTAAAGTTAAAATTTCAAAGGTGGCAGTTCACGCTGGTTAACATAATGATATGGTAATATAATTTGTGGTATTGGAGTGGGAGAGGGGAGCCAGTGATTGGAGAGGCCCCCCTCCACTATGATTTAAACATGTGCCTTAATATATGCTTTGAGTCATCATATGACTCATGTTCCTCTTTTGTGAGTTTTATACTATGTACTCCACATCATCCCGGGAGAAATACTCCGACAAGATTTAGTGGAATCCCAAAAAAACTCTGACGTATTTCCTCTAAGGTGATCTCAGTCGTAAAATCTAGTGGTTTTTAAATTATATTTTTGAATTATTTTAATTTTTTGATTTTAAAATATAGTTATTATTTATTATATTTTTAATTTCATTTAATTTAATATTTTAAAATATATATAACTTCAAATTATATTTACTGAAAAAATTAATAAAATTTAAAAAATATGAATGGGTGACTGGAAGACCCACCTGAAATTGTAGACATCTGTAAATCTCGCACACATCATATTTTCCAGAACTTATTCACAATGATGAGAATTGTGCTGGAAGCATATAGTACAAATTATAATTATATTAAGTTATGTTAACATATTAAATTAAGTTAATAATTACTAAATAGGAAGACTAAATGTAAGTTATATTTACATGTAAGTAGATTAAAACACTAATTTTAATTAACTAAATTAATAAATTAACTGTCTTATAAGGAGGGTCTTCAGAAATCAACATTTGGTATTAATGAGGTTCTCGCATTTCAGAACAACTTAGTGTCGACTTGAGACACTCCAATATGAGTTCTTGAAGATTTCTTTATAAACATTATGGATCAATAGACAGCTTGCACTCATAGATTCTATTAACTAATTAACATTAAGAATAAAGTTAACCAATTAATGAAAAGATTGATTTTAATGATTAAAAATATTATTTTACAATTTATCAAAAAATATAAAATACATATTTACATGGAAGATATTTCTATTTTTCATAAGAGAATTGTGTATACTAGTTAGTTCGTCCAACATTTCAGGTGGAACTCCACCAATCATAGCTTTCTAGTCCTTGATGATCAATGGAGTTCCACTCGAAACGTTGGATACACTAACTAGTATATATAGTTCTCTTCCGGAAAATAAAAATATTTTCAATATGATTAATTGTGGAAATATCAAAGCATATGCATACTTATATATTTTATCCCTAGGCGGTAAAAAATAACCAAACTTTTACCAATCACATCTTTCAAACCGTGTGGCGAAATTAGACAAAATTTGAATTGTTGGAAAACTGGTGGCAAAGCGAAAGCAAGGAATAACAAAGAAAAACAAAGAAATGTGAAAATAAATCAAAATAAGGCAAATTAAAGTATTCTAGTAGCGATATTAACCAAATTCACATGGAGGGCCCCATGATTTTGAAGAAATTAAGGGGGGTGTTTGAGGCCTCAACATTACCTCAGTTATCACCTTAGATAATAACTTATTATACTACACCTTTTAATGTTTTATTGAAGTGGATTCACTATATGAGATCCTGCAAGTTAGTCCTTAACCAAATGATCTCATCAAGGTACAAAAAAATAATTAAAAACTTACCAAAGTGGATTGATATCATATATGACTAGGTTGAATGACCTTCTCTTCAGAAACAACAACATAAATGTTACTGATTGATGGGTCCCAGCCCACTTGGCAACACTTTATGCTTTATTTTGACAATCAGATCGATTACGTGGCGGGCGAAAGATATTTGTCCGCGCTTCTGTATGTTGGTGGTAGCTGGGGTAGTAAATGCGAGACTTAATGGCAGTACTCTGCCTCGGTATGCCCCTCAACCCTAACGTTAATGCGGTCTCTCGATTCTTCCTTGGGTTATTGTTCTGTTGCGCCGAGGGTTTTGTTAGCTCTGCAATGAAATGGTGGGTGCGTTATGCTGTGGTTTCTCCGGCTCTGCAACGAAGCTTATGGGTGATATGTCGTGGTTTGGTTGGCTCTGGATACTGTCTGAGACCTTCGTTTCACCTCTGGTTGTCTTGTTCATTTGTTTGATAGCAAATTTGTTTAGTTGTGGAGGTTGTTCGCCTGGTTTCGTGCTCGGTCCTTGGTAAGTTACGCTGCTACTTCACTGGTTCTGGCATTTGTGGATTTACTGGTTAATTTGCTTGCTTGTAGTTATGATTGTAACGCCGGTTGATTGTATTCGGCTGTGGTTTGAACTTAATCTCTCTGTTCACTGTTATATGGCTTTCACTGTGCGGTTTCTGTGCGCCTTACTGGTTCTTTGAGATTTTTATTCCAAGTTCGATTTTCTTGGTATCCATTTGTGTTTGTCTGCCTTCTCACGACACGGCTTTGGTATTGGTTGGAAGCACAGGGCTTCTCGGAATGCGCCTTCGAATTCAATACAGGTATACTATCCTTCTATGCTTCAATTTCGCCCCTTTTTTCGTTCTGGGTCTAACCCAACTTGTCCCTTTTCTCTACAGTCGCTCAATTTTGTTCACTGTTCCAGCTATGGTGTCTGTCTGCGTCCTCTAGGTAAGACATTCATTCGACAGGTTGATTTTCTTTACAGGGTTTTGTTTTCCCCTGAGTTTTTCCTGTACCATACACTAACACTTGTCTTTGGCTCCTTGCAAGTCCTTATGGGCGACCTGGGTGGCGTATTCTCCTATGCTCGGCTATGTTAGTTGCTCGTCTTCTGGGTAGGCCTGAAACTCGTTATCCGCCTGTGTTTGTTGTTTTCTGAGGACGACCCGTCCCCTGGTCTGGTTATTTGATCATTGTATTTGCTATTCGATTATAGCTCTAAGTTTATCGACTTTGTATGAGAATGTATGAGAGTCCAGTGTGGTCTCTGGTTGTTTGTCTGGTACAAACCCTAACTCAGGGTTTTTCGTTTGGTCGTGAGTTTTCATCCTTCAGTCGTATTCGGCTCCAGTTATGTCTGGAATGGTCTCTGTCTTCTAAAATGTGGCTCGACTGTACCAACAATGATGTAGATTTTGTTCTGGACAATTGAAATGAAATTTTAATATCAAAAGAGTGTATGGTTATTTTGGTTACCTCCGCGTATTCGGCTTTGTCTGTCGTTTGTTCTTCTGTGCGTTCGAACGTTGGAAAACTTGTGAACGTGACTGGTTGTATCACTTGGTCGTTGTTAACTGAACATTGTAAATTTGGAATGTTGCTCCACCGCGTGCGTAAAATAAGTATGTGACTATTAATTTGATGACTCTGAATTCGTTAAAATCCTATCTGCTTGTTTTATATTCGACTGTGAATTATGTTTACACAGTAGCCATGACAATGTAATAATTTATAATGATACAGTAGCTCATTAGATGATGAAAACGTAAATGAAAGTCAACACATATTTATACAGACAATTTAGATGGAAAATAACTTCTCTGGTTTTGAATGCTTGGTCTTTTCTATTTCTTTTACTTCTGAATTTACTCAACCTCCCTTTCCTGAACTGAACCCCTTTCTGTTACATGTATTTTGGCTTTATAGCCCTCTGTTTTCAGTTGATGCTTGCAGTTGGTTTAACTGTTACAAAAAAAATGGTTACATAACTTCTACTTCTATCCATAACTCTACTCATTTGGCATTCCAAGACTTGTAGGAACAATTGATGGTTATTTTCCCTAATTACATGGGCTACTTTTTAACTAACAATCAAAACTACAGTAATCCTAAACTGGAAAATAAAAGAGGTATCTAACTTTTGGTGATTCTGTAAAATAACATAAAAAGAAAAATTATTCCCATAAAACTTTGACAGTTCAATCGGTCACGAGCTGTTGAACCTGGTTGGATTTCTGCCCAATTACGGTGAGCTGGATGCTCCTGCATCAGGCTCCCGGGGTGAAAAGAGATCATGACTCCGGTTCATGAGCTTCTCCACCGATGTTCCTATTCGTTCAATCTGCCTGGCGTCAAGCCATGAGCTGTCCTCAATCAGACGGTTCTTCCACTTGACCAGGTACTGAAAATAATTTTTCCGCCGAGTACGCCTAACTACCTGAGTTTCGAGGATGCTTTCGATCTCAGGAGGTTGGACATAAGGCATTTGTCTTTTCCAACTTTCTCCGTCTTCCTGGGTGTTCCGCGTAGATTGTCCGGGGTCATCCTTCGTTTCTTCCAATAGATCGCCTGTATACAGAAACAGATCTGCCACATTGAAGATAGGTGATATGCCTACTCCAGATGGTAGTTGTATTCGTAGGCATTCGCTAAAAACTTTTGCAAGATCTTACAAGGCCCTATCTTCTTGTACTTCAGTTTATTGTACGTACCTTTAGGGAACCGCTCCTTACGCAAGTGTACCAGAACTTCATCCCCTACCTCAAAATGAACTTCTCTTCTCCTTAAATCTGCATGTTCCTTATACTTCGAGCTGTTGTCCTGTAATTTTTCCTTCACCTGTTCGTGTAAATCCCTCATTGCATTTGCAAAATCTTCTCCATCCGCACTCCGTCGTTCCTGTAAACCAAGATCCCGAAGTTCATGCACTCCACGAGGGTGCATGCCATAAAGGATCTGAAAGAGACTGAGACCCGTGCTATGATTCGGCGAATCGTTGTGAGCAAACTCTGCTTGCGCTAGCACTCGGTCCCACATTCGATAATTCTGCCCGACTAAGCTGCGTAACAGATTTCCTAGACTCTTGTTCACAACTTCTATCTGCCCGTCGGTTTGCGGGTGATAAGCAGAACTGTAGCTTAATTGGGTGTTCATTTTTTTCCATAAGGTACGCCAAAAATGTCTCGTGAACTTTACGTCTCTGTCTGATAGGATGGTTGTTGGTAACCCGTGTAATCTGATAATCACATTAAAAAACAAGTGGGCCACGTGAGTGGCGTCACTAGTTTTCCGACAAGGTACAAAATGTGCCATTTTTGAGAAACGATCCACCACTACCATCACCGAATCATAACCTTTCTGTGTTTTTGGCAGTCCTAAAACAAAATCTAAACTCACTGAATCCCAAGGTCTACCTGGAATAGGAAATGGCGTATATAATCCTGTGTTCTGGCTATGTCCCTTCGCTAGTTGACACACCTTACATTTAGCCACAAAATGTTGTACGTCTCGTCGCATTCTTGGCCAAAAATAAAAGTGACTAAGTTGCTCCAAGGTCTTGTCTATACCGAAGTGTCCAGCCAATCCCCCACTGTGTTTTTCACGAATGATATTCTCCCTCATAGAACAACTGGGGATACACAATTGTCCTCCCTTAAAAAGCAATTTCTCCTGTATGTTGTACTCCAACCAAGGACTATTTCCCCTTATCAAAGGGTTTTGGCACGCCTCATAGGCTTCTCTGAAATATGTGTCTGTCTTATAAAGATCCCGTAAATGTTCAAATCCCAAAACCTGTACAGTGCTTTCCTGTAAAAGTAAAGCTTTTCTTCTCAATGCATCGGCCACCTTATTTGCTTGTCCGCTGATATGTTTCAGCACAAAATTAAAACTATGCAAGTACTCCACCCATTTGGCATGTTTATGATTAAGTTTGTGTTGCTGCATTACATATTGTAATGCAGAATTATCTGAAAATAGCACGAACTCGTTTCCCAACAAATAATGCCTCTAGTGTCTTAGAGCCTGTACCACTGCGTAAAATTCCTTGTCATATGAGGAGTACTTATGCCTACTCTCATTCAATTTTTCACTGAAAAATGCTACAGGTCTGTCCTCCTGACTGAGTATAGCCCCGATTGCTGTTCCACTAGCATCACAACGTACCTGAAACAATTTTTGAAAATTTGGTAGCCTGAGAATCGGTCTTTCTGTTATTTTCTTTTTCAATAGCTGAAAGCTTTTTTTTGCTGCTTCTGTCCATCGAAAAGGTTGGCTGGCCTTTTTGATGATCTCCAACATAGGAGCACAAATTCCGCTGAAATTTTTAATAAACTTCCTGTAGAAACTTGCTAATCCGTGGAAACTACGTACCTCAAACAAATTCTTCGGTGACGGCCAATTTATGATTGCTGTCACCTTTTCCGGATCCATCTTCAATTCATTCTCCGCTATCACAAATCCCAGATAAATTAACTCTCTCTGCAGAAACGTACATTTCTTCAAATTTATCAATAACTTGTTCTGTTGTAGCTTCTCCAACACTTTACGCACATGCCAGAAGTGTTCTTCTCGTGTCTTACTAAAAATAAGAATGTCATCCAAATAAATAATTACGAACTTCCCAATATATTCCTTTAGCATCTCATTCACGAGTCTCATGAATGTGTTGGGTGCATTGCTCAACCCGAACGGCATAACCAGCCATTCATATAATCCTTCATTGGTTTTAAAAGCTGTCTTCCATTCGTCTCCCTCACGTATCCGAATCTGGTGATATCCACTTTTTAGATCTATTTTATAGAAGTAAGCTGCCCCACTCAAACAGTCCATCATATCATCCATACGCGGTAACGGGAATCTGTACCGTATGGTGATTTTATTGATGGCCCTGGAATCAGTGCACATCCGCCATTCTCCTCCCTTTTTGGGGGCGAGAACTGTTGGTACAGCACATGGGCTCAGACTCTCCTTGATCAATCCCTTGTCCAATAGCTCCTGCACCTGCTTTCTGATTTCTTCATTATCCTTGGGGCTCATTCGATAAGCTGCCTTATTTGGTAAGCTGGCTCCAGGTATGAAGTCGATATGGTGACTAATACTCCGCTTGGGAGGTAACTTATCTGGCAAGTCATCCACTACTATATCCGTAAATTCTTCCAACATCTGTTGTATTTCTATAGGCAAATCTGTGATTTCTGTATGCAACAGAACTGTCCTTGTCTTCTTGACTATAGCATAATTTATCTCGTTGTTCTTAACCTGCTTTAAAAATTGTTTTCCGCTCATTAGCAATGCCTTAGTTTCATTTACTTCAGCTGCCTCCTTCTCTTCCCTGATAGGCACAAGGGTATGCCTAACCCCATCTTTTTCGAACTTATAACAGTTCAACACTCCATTGTGTGTCACTTTTTTGTCATATTGCCAAGGTCTGCCCAACAAGATGTGACATACGTCCATTGGCATAATGTCGCAAATGATTTTATCCTTATACCGTCCTATCTGAAATTCAATTTCACTCTGCTCATCCACCAGTAACTGGTGCCCCTTTTGTAGCCATGAAACTCGATACGGATTGGGGTGTTTCAAACACTTCAGTCCTAACTTCTCCACCATCTCGGTGGACACCAAATTGTTCGTACTTCTGCTGTCGATTATCATTTTACAGCACTTACCCTGCGATTTACAAACTGTCCTGAACAGAGCTTTCCACTGCATCTGTTCAACACTCTCATCAACTGGCTTCAACAACACTTTATGCGGCACTAAAGCTTCTCCTGTTTCTGGGGCATTTTCTGCCTCTTGAGGGGTGCTGCTGCTTCCTCCGGTTGCGCCACATACGCGCCTCGCTGTCCAGTTGAATCTGTTTCTGGGCACTCAAACGAGCGGTGCCCCCACTTGTGGCATCTATAGCACTGGTAACTAGTTCCCCTTCCACGACCATTTCCTCTGCCGCGCTGAAACGATCTGCCACCTCTCGTTCCATCTCCCTTTTTTGTTGTTCCCGAAGTCCTTGAACTGCTGGCTTCCTCGCTGTTGCTGGCAGTTCGGCCCCTGCCATAGGACTGGCCTCTTCCTCTGGTAGACCCTCGTCCTCTCCGGGCATTCTGTCTTCGGTTAAGTTTCTCCTCTACTTTGATCGCGCTCTGGTATGCCTCCTCAGTATTGTTGGGAGACAAAATGCTTATTTCATCCAAAATCTCCATCCTCAGCCCATATACATATCTGGTTGTCCTTTCTGCTGTGTCCTCTGTGTATCCTGCTCGCAAATTTACTCGATAAAATTCCTCTCTATACTCTTTCACGGTCAGTCCCCTCTGTCTCAAATTCTGAACCTGTCTATGTAACGTGATTTGGTAATCTCTTGGCAAAAATCTGCCGTTCAATTTAGCTACCATCCTTGTCCAAGTTTTTATCGGAGGTTTGTTCAACCTCTTTCTCTCGTTCTGGACACTATCCCACCACAGGGTTGCGTGTCCTTTCAGCTTTGTTGCTGCAAACTTGACCCTACGGTCTTCACTAACTTCCTTGCATTCAAAATACTTGTCCATCTCGCTAATCCAATCTAATACAACGTCGATAGATAAACTGCCATCGTAGGTTGGTAATTCTGGTTTTGGTCTGCTATTTGACAATAATACAGACTTCAATAACTTCACTTCTGGTGAGTCACCTTCAGGCCCATCTGCTGCCACTTCCACTTCTTCTTCGCTCACATCACCTAATTCTGGATCTCTTCTCCTACCTACCTCTACTGCTTCCAATCGAGCAGTAAGAACTCTGAGTTCTTCTCTTAATGCCTCATCTGCCATTCTACGAGCACCTCGGCCTCGTCCTCGTCTACCTATATCCATTTCTCCTAAACCTCTTCAACTCAAACTGCTTTGATACCACTCTGATGGGTCCCAGCCCACTTGGAAACACTTTATGCTTTATTTTGACAATCGGATCGATTACGTGGCAGGCGAAAGATATTTGCCCACGCTTCTGTATGTTGGTGGTAGCTGGGGTAGTAAATGCGAGACTTAATGGCAGTACTCTGCCTCGGTATGCCCCTCAACCCTAACGTTAATGCGGTCTCTCGATTCTTCCTTGGGTTATTGTTTTGTTGCGCCGAGGGTTTTTTTAGATCTGTAATGAAATGGTGGGTGCGTTATGCTGTGGTTTCTCTGGCTCTGCAACGAAGCTTATGGGTGATATGCCGTGGTTTGGCTGGCTCTGGATACTGTTTGAGACCTTCGTTTCACCTCTGGTTGTCTTGTTCGTTTGTTTGATAGCAAATTGTTTAGCTGTGGAGGTTGTTCACCTGGTTTCGTGCTCGGTCCTTGGTAAGTTACGCTGCTACTTCACTGGTTCTGGCATTTGTGGATTTACTAGTTAATTTGCTTGCTTGTAGTTATGATTGTAACGCCGGTTGATTGTATTCGGCTGTGGTTTGAACTTAATCTCTTTGTTCACTGTTATATGGCTTTCACTGTGCAGTTTCTGTGTGCCTTACTGGTTCTCTGAGATTTTTATTCCAAGTTCCATTTTCTTGGTATCCATTTGTGTTTGTCTGCCTTCTCACGACACGGCTTTGGTCTTAGTTGGAAGCATAGGGCTTCTCGGAATGCGCCTTCGAATTCAATACAGGTATACTATCCTTCTATGCTTCAATTTCGCCCCTTTTTTCATTCTGGGTCTAACCCAACTTGTCCCTTTTCTCTACAGTCGCTCAATTTCATTCACTGTTCCAGCTATGGTGTCTGTCCGCGTCCTCCAGGTAAGACATTCATTCGACAGGTTGATTTTCTTTACAGGGTTTTGTTTTCCCCTGAGTTTTTCCTGTACCATACACTAACACTTGTCTTTGGCTCCTTGCAAGTCCTTATGGGCGACCTGGGTGGCGTATTCTCCTATGCTCGGCTATGTTAGTTGCTCGTCTTTTGGGTAGGTCTGAAACTCGTTATCCGCCTGTGTTTGTTGTTTTTTGAGGACGACCCGTCCCCTGGTCTGGTTATTTGATCACTGTATTTTCTATTCGATTGTAGCTCTGAGTTTATCGACTTTGTATGAGAATGTATGAGAGTCCAGTGTGGTCTCTGGTTGTTTGTCTGGTACAAACCCTAACTCAGGGTTTTTCGTTTGGTCGTGAGTTTTCATCCTTCAGTCGTATTCGGCTCCAGTTATGTCTGGAATGGTCTCTGTCTTCTAAAATGTGGCTCGACTCTACCAAAAATGCTGTAGATTTTGTTCTGGACAATTGAAATGAAATTTTAATATCAAAAGAGTGTATGGTTATTTTGGTTACCTCTGCGTATTCGGCTTTGTCTGTCGTTTGTTCTTCTGTGCGTTCGAACGTTGGAAACCTTGTGAACGTGACTGGTTGTATCACTCGGTCATTGTTAACTGAACATTGTAAATTTGGAATGTTGCTCCACCGCGTGCGTAAAATAAGTATGTGACTGTTAATTTGATGACTCTGAATTCGTTAAAATCCTATCTGCTTGGTTTATATTCGACTGTGAATTATGTTTACACAGTAGCCATGACAATGTAATAATTTATAATGATACAGTAGCTCATTAGATGATGAAAACGTAAATGAAAGTCAACACATATTTATACAGACAATTTAGATGGACAATAACTTCTCTGGTTTTGAATGCTTGGTCTTTTCTATTTCTTTTACTTCTGAATTTACTCAACCTCCCTTTCCTGAACTGAACCCCTTTCTGTTACATATATTTTGGCTTTATAGCCCTCTGTTTTTAGTTGATGCTTGCAGTTGGTTTAACTGTTACAAAAAAAATGGTTACATAACTTCTACTTCTATCCATAACTATACTCATTTGGCATTCCAAGACTTGTAGGAACAATTGATGGTTATTTTCCCTAATTACATGGGCTACTTTTTAACTAACAATCAAAACTACAGTAATCCTAAACTGGAAAATAAAAGAGGTATCTAACTTTTGCTGATTCTGTAAAATAACATAAAAAGAAAAATTATTCCCATAAAACTTTAACAGTTCAATCGGTCACGAGCTGTTGAACCTGGTTGGATTTCTGCCCAATTACGGTGGGCTGGATGCTCCTGCATCACTGATCCAATTAAAAATGTTGCTAAGGTCTTGGCCACCTGGAGGATAAGCACACATAGGATAGAGTATCATTACCACCTCGGGCCAAGCCCCTACTATTTAAGCCCAAGACCCCTTAAATAGCCAAGAGAGTAGTGCCTAATATAACCCTAAGTAATTCCAAAATAATATCAGTTCCTTATATGGAGTCACCTACAATGGAAGTGTTCACTTATAAGAGTTGTCTAGCTGTAAAATATGTGATTGTAATAGAAGAAAACTAAACAACAAAATTGGTAGCACCAAATTACTCAAAATATTTCATGTAACCTATGGATTTTGGTATATAGGAAAATACATAACATATAAGCATGTAATTATTTGTGATTTGGGTTGTTGGTTAGAGAGTTATGAGTAGAAACAACTTGTTTTCATATGTAGCAAACTATAAATTTTGTAAAGAAACGTGTGGACAATAATGTGATTTGACTATAACAACAACCCATAAATGTCTTAGCACTTACATATGATTTCTGTAAGCGTGGAAAGGCACGAGGGTTAATTTTGAGGCTTTTGGGGCCTCCCCTCAACCAAAATATCATTGAAAAGTGAATTTCTAGCAAACTAGAAATTACCTTTTAGAATTTTGGGTGAAAACCCTCTTGGTTATTTCACTTAGAAATTTCCTTATTTAATTAAAAGTTTTTAAAGTGGCAGGAAATGGCTTGAAAATTAGTCTAAATAAACAAAATATTGATGTTAAGTATTATAGATTAAACAAGAAGGTTTTAGGATGGATTTACTTGTATGGATGAAAACCTCTCTAAAATTTGTAGATCCAGCTTGGTACATCAATGAAATCTTCATACCTATAGTTACCAAATAGGTAGATACATGTGTAAAATTATCTTGAAATAAATATTATACCTATCCTTGGTTATATTTAACAATAAATTCTAATTTCCTTAAGGAAAATACTTTCCATAATGATAAAAATTAAAAATCAACAAGCTTAATGGCCGACTATTTTTTTTGGTTTTGTTTTTCGTAAGCTTGGCAAAACTACATTTTCATCATGTCCAATATTCACCTGGATCCATGAGGGGAATTGAACTAGTGACTTCACATCAAGGAGTACCTTATCATAGTACCCGATCACCATTTATCCAAGACCCCGTGGACAATAGCCAACTAATTGTTCAAAAATAAAAAGGTTTGATTTTTAAATATAGAGATGGGTGTTTGATAATACTGGTTCCTTTTACTTTACCTCACCTTTTCTAAAATGTGAAGTTAACACCATCTAATTCAATGTTGGTTGAATTCAAAGGAGTGGATTTTGTCTTGTAAGAAATTTCCCTCACTATTACTTCACCTTTTTTATGACTTTTGGATTTGCTTAGAAGTTATGTCTCTCAAAGTGGTGTCTCCAACCTTCAACTCCTATGTGTGTTGAATATGAGATCTTGCAAAAATCAGAGCTCCCCTTTAGAGATGGTCTAGTTGCTTAGATCTCCCCTCACTTACAAAACGAAATAACTCAAGTGGGGTTGCCACCTACTTTTCCTTTTACACGTGGCTAGATGGCCCTTTAACGAAAATAATTGTTAGCCTTAGCATACTTTTATTAATCACCAAAAGTAGTTAGATTAAAATAAACCCAAAAACAATATCAAGAAGAAGAGTGAAAATAAATTCATTCCACTCAAAGCAACAAAAAAAAATTACACAAGGGTTTGCAAAAATCAACTCTTTATTATGATAATACTCGTCTCAGTTGACAATAATAGCATTACAAATGAGGGGAGGCTACCCTTTATAGGAAAAATTATAATGGTTAGTATGTCTAGTTGGATTCTCCCTCAATCAAATATTTAGCTCAAGAATTTTTTTTCATAAAATAATACATTTTAATTTTTAATTCACTCACTAGGGGATCGACTTGGACAAATTTACAAAATTTAGCTCAATATTCCTTCTTCTTATGGCCCATGATGGGTAATAGTCAAAATTGTAAACAATAGTAGCTCAATGTTCCACTCGATCATCCTTGAAAATTTTGACTTGGTCCCTTAGAGGAGAAATTTATCATCTAATGACTACTTTCTTAGTCCATTACTCAACTAATTAGTCTCATAGTGCATAGTAATTTTGATAGGGATTGTTGTTATTGTTATCATTATTAAACCATACTACAAGATGCAAGTAAATTTATAAATAAACATGCCAAATCAATATTTTCTTGTCAAAATGTTACCATAGATGAATGCCCATTGAAGCCCCACTTAGCAACATCTAAACAAGCTTGAAATATGTGGGCTACGGTGATGCATAAGAAGTGGATGCTTTTCTTGGCCAAGTGGCTATCAGTTTGAAATATTTGACGTTCTCTGGCACCACTCCTCTAGTTCTATGATCTTGTTAAGAATGTAACAAAGATAGGGTTTAACACCTCTTGGGATAAGGAAATTGTAGAAGAGAAGATGTATGGCCTTGTGTAGTGCAAAGAGGATGCACCATCATAAGAATTCTTATGTTGTTCACAATGAGCAAACATCACTCTTCTATTCTTCACAATATCTAGATTGTGAAGGACAATTCGATTGGTTTTCAGAATGGGGTAATGGATCTATGTTGATTGGCCAAAGATGGATTAATAGATTAATAAAGAGTAGAGTAGTGCAAGTCGATCTAGTTATCATCTCCATAGGTGCACATGTTTCTTTCTAAAGGTGAAATGATTTGAATCTATGACCTTCCTTATACTCAACACACATGCACTAGTTGAGCTACCCTAAACATTTGCTCTCTCAATCAGAATCTCATAATTCATACCTTTATGCACTCGATTGATAAATAGATTGAGGAACTCAACTAACAAGAGAGATGTAACATTTATGCACTCTTACTACCATTTTGCTATAAATCCAAAAATGCATATTTGTCTTCTTGAATTTTTTAATATTTTAGGAATCTTTGAGTTCATTGATGTTTATCAAATATGCTCAAATGCAAGTTACTATTATCTTTGAAAAATGGTATATCATTAGCATGGAAAAATTTGTAAAGACCTTTTCTTTTTTTTGTGTAGTTGTGAAGTAACATTTGAATGCCATGCATGGAAAAGAGAATGCCCAAAATGTTCTCTTAGTCATCCAAGTGATCAGAAATGTGTGTATATGAATTATTGGTAAGGTGATATGTTGTTATCAAAGCTTCGATATCTTTGATTTCTTTCTAATTTGAATGAGTCATGGTTGGGTTTGTTGGAATTATGATACACGTGAGTTACAAGAATGGCTATGTATGACATGATTTACCAAAATATGATATATACACCCAACCCATGGAAACCACGTTCTCAAGTGATCGAAGCTCTCTGATGGTTCATTAGGTAAAACTATTGAAAATTCTATTATGATGCCAACTATTTGTCCTGTAGTGGAATAATCAAACTTCTACTTATGTTTTGTATGCACTTATTTTAGCTCTTATGTCATATTAACTTTTGATTGCTATTTTACCATTTCATTCCAAATTTCCAATGTAGACTTTCCAAGCCATGCCATGGCAAGAAAATTCAAGCGAAGTTATGCTTGAATAAAAGGATGGAGTGAAGCCTTGTTAGGAAGTTGTAGAATTTGGTTTGAGACACACCCTTTCTTGAAGATAAATGTTCCAACAGTACTTTAGTGCATCAAAGTAATACATGAAACTAGCATAAGCTTCGCATAGAAAAAAATATTTAAGCAATCGAGGAAACTTATGCCGAATAATGAAAATCCTCTAATTGTAGCCTAGTATATGTATGCAAATAGATTAGTCATGGCTCCCCTAGCCATGGGGTCGATAATTTGTGAATATATGATAGTAATGAAACTGAATCTATTGGTGGATATACAATTGGATAAGGTCAATGAAACTGAATCTATTGGTGGATATACAATTGGATAAGGTCAATGAAACTGAATCTATTGGTGGATATACAATTGGATAAGGTCAATGAAACTGAATCTATTAGCGGATATACAATTGGATAAGGTCAGTGTCAAGGGATAGCAAAAATGCCTAGTTTCTGGCTTTTGGCTAGATCTTTCTTATGGAGATAATTGAGTTGCAAGTGTCTTAAGTATGTAACATGGTGCTACATGTGTTGGTGCAAATGGAAATGAGATAGACAATCTTGAAGGTGGTATGGTGAAGGTGCAAATAGAAAGATGCGAAGATGGTGTTGTGGTGAAGGTGTAGATGGAAAGACATGAAGATAACGGCTAAGACGAATAGTGCAAATCTATGAAGTTTATCATAGGCCTTGCACACTAGCCGATAGCATACACATTTTTTTGTATGAAGTTAGGCACTTCGTATTACTTCAAAAGATAATTACATAGTAAAAAAAAATGCTTATTGTAGAAATTCCCACTGTAGATCACCTAGTAATGCAATGTACTAAAGCAAAACACTTGATCTACTTCTACAAATAATTAAGCGGAAGCTTAATCGAACATGAGCAACATCAAGCATGAACAGATATAACTGAGATGAGAAGTAATCAACCATAACACAGAAGATATATCACTGGGGAAAGCACCAGCCTAAAACTCTAACTCTCTATTATCATACAAGTGGAAATCTTGTTCAAGTTACAAAAAGAATTAGCTCTCAAGCTATCCTGCTCTCTCTGTAATCAAACAATACAGCTCACGGACTCAATAGACATAGAATATATCTTCCTCAAGCCCTCCAAGCCTCCTATTTCCTTGTGTAGTTTTGATTGGGGTCCAATGATATCACATGTGTGAATTGGCCTCATCAAACTCACTGTAACCTCAATTCCAATTGCGCAATCCATAAGGAATAATATTCCTTTTGCAGGCAAGGAATATTCACCAAGGAATATCTTAGCAATTGATAGTACATTGTCCCTCCATCTGATCTCAACTGGGTCTCTAACTGAACTGACATGCATGATTTATCCATGAGTGAATACTCAATTATCTGAAATACAGTAGTTACATGCATGCAAGCATTAACTAACTGAACTCTTATTAATTTAACAAATTGTTCAATTAATCTAACTGGACTTGACTAAGTTAATCTAAGTGAACTGATTACAACTCAATTATACAACTCACTCTTATCTCTTTAACTGAAGGTTAAATTCCTCAATTAATGGAGAAACTTTTGCATGTCCTCACATAGACTTCAAGTTTGATTTTCCTTAACTAATTAACTCAAGATGAACTAATTAATTAATTTTCAAACTATTGTTGATATCAAATTCGAATTTTACTTCCTATGTTTATTCTAGGGATTGACTAAAATAAGAAGGGATCCCGAAATGCTATTTTTAGAAAAGCTATTTTTAACACTTTCACTTTTCACCCATTGTTTCTAAGATCACCAATGGCTGAACTGCTATTTATAACTGGGCTATTTATAGTAGTGTTATTTTTAGCATTTCTTGTTCCACACTTTTCAACACTCCCTCTCAACAAGAAAGGGATTATCAATAACTCTGATCCTGTCTCTGTGGAACTCGAACTTGCATTTTGACAATGCCTTTGTCAAAATATCTGCATTCTGCTCCTCGGAAACATACTACAACATCATGATCCTCTTGACCACACAGTCCCGTAGATGATGGTAACGGATATCTATATGCTTGGACCTATCATGAAACACTGGATTCTCAAAGAGTTTTATGCAACTCTGATTATCACAGTATATCACTGTAGGATCCATCATCCGACCAAATAATCCCACTAGAATCTTCCGCATCCAAAAGGCCTCACATGCTACCTGACTGGCAGCCATGTATTTAGCCTCTGCTGAGCTAAGTGCAACTGATCTCTGTTTCTTGTTGTACCAAGAAACTGCAACTAAACCAAGGTTGAAGATTCCTCCAAAAGTGCTCTTCCGGTCTAATGGACTATCTGCCCAATCCACATCCGTGAAGCCTTGCAGCTTCACTTCCTCTGTCCATCTGTACCATAATTCGTACTGTGTAGTGCCTCTGAGATATCTCAGCACATGCTTCGTTGCCTTCCAAAACAGTTTGGTAGGCTGAACCATAGCTTGACTCAGCTGGTTCACCACAAAGCATAAGTCGGCTCATGTGTTCACCAGATACATGAGTGAACCCACCAGCTGCCAATAAACAGTAGCAACTACTACCTCACCTGAAGTAGCATCCTCCTTCCTCCAGTTCCCAGTTAGAGGAGTCTACATGGGTTTGCACTTCTCCATGTCAAAGCACCTGACTATCTCATTGGCATACTTGCCTTGAGACACAAATACTTCCCCATCTTTCTGCCACACTTCCATGCTTAGAAAGTAGTGCATGAGGCCCATTTCCTTCATCTCGAACTCTCTTGCAAGGTCCTCCTTGCAAGACTGCATCAACTAGTCACCACCTATCAAAATTAGATCATCGACATAAAGTACAATAATCAATGGCTTACCATCTACCATGATGTGGTATAGGTTCACATCTGCTTCACTCTTGGTGAAGCCCAAACTGGTGAAATAGCTGTCGATCCTGGCATACCAAGCACGGGGTGCTTGCTTCAACCCATACAGTGCTCGCTTGAGTCGATAGACATGTGACTCGCGATCGAAGGTCTCAAATCCTTCAGGATACTCAATGTATACCTCTTCCTCAATCTTCCCATTGAGGAACGCTGTCTTCACATCCATCTGATGGATCTTCCAACCCATCTGAGCTGATAAAGCTAACATCGATCAGATAGATGAGTACCTTGCTATGGGAGGAAAGGTCTCATCATAGTTGATCCCCTCAACCTGTGAGAAACCTCGGGCAACAAACCTTACCTTGTGTTTCTCAACACTGCCATCAGCTGCCTGCTTTACCTTGTAAAGCCATCAGGAACTAACCATTGAATTGTCCCCAGGTCTAGGGAAAACATCCCACACACTGTTCCGTATGATAGAATCGTACTCTTCTACCATTGCATCAACCCAGACTAGTTGTTGCACTGCCTCCTGAAAAGAAGAAGGTTTGATCGCTACACACTCCCCAACCAGGGCCATGTAGCCAGTGTATCTCTCGGGAGATCTCCTCTGTCTGTGATGAGAGGATGGTTGCCACACATTCTCTCTCGCATCTTGCATCAATATTGTTGGCATTATGATACATACTTTGTACTTGATGGCAACCCACAAATCTCAGATGATAAACTTTCATGCAGAGAAAAGTTCACGCACTTTCATGCAGAGAAAAGTTCACGCACTTTCATGCAGAGAAAAGTGCACGCACATGGGAAATATTATGGTTGGTTCATGGTATTA
Source organism: Pinus taeda (assembly GCA_000404065.3). Taxonomy (NCBI): domain Eukaryota; kingdom Viridiplantae; phylum Streptophyta; class Pinopsida; order Pinales; family Pinaceae; genus Pinus; species Pinus taeda. The sequence goes on along the minus strand of APFE031758712.1, from coordinate 58,019 downwards.
GTCCGACAGTTTTTGATCCTATGGTTTTGGTCTGTGGTATTACATCCAAAAGAATTGAACTCAAGTATTGGGTCCGTGGTATTGTTTCTCAATGGTTTTGGTCCATGGTTTTAAGTGAGGCCTAGCCTATAAAAAGGAAAGGAGATCATTTGGCTAATCACAAGTGTTGAAAATATTAAGAAGAGAAAGATATGAATTTCTGATAATCAGTTGGTGAGACATAGTTGAATCTGAATCAAGGAGAAACCGGAGCATTATAAGTCAGATCTACTGAAGAGAGCGGCAACGGCGCAGTGTGGAGGTGCGCAAAACCAGAGAAGAAGCAAGTGTGGAGTTGCGCAGACTCGTCACGGCAGAAGTGCGGATATCTGCAGGTTTCCTTCAGTGAAGTTACAGACCTTTCTTGAAATATATTTTAGTTGTCTTTTATCTTTTTTTGCAGAGATCTGGGTTTAAATTGGTGTCTGGTTATTGGTGTTATTTTCTGGTTACTGCATTCTGAGAAGTTATTTGTTTAAAGGAGATTGGGTGATGCACATGTACTTGATGTTTTGGATCCAGTTTGAAAATTGATGAAACGTGGTCCCTGGAAGGAAAGAGAAGGTAGTAGCCTTTTGTAGGTCAAAACCTACGTACTAGTATTTCAGCTAGTACAAGAGCTAAGGGGGTTGTAGCTCCCTTCCAAAAGAAGCTGGAAAACGAGAGAGGGTTGTAGCTCTCTATAGGTTGCAGCGTGCGTACTGGTAAAAGACTGCACCAGTATAAAATCATTGTAAGAAGAAGTTTCTAATTGAAAGAAGATAGAGACATATGCAGCAGGTGGTTCACCCCAATTGGGTTTCCACTACATCTTGTGTTCTTGGTGTGATTTTATTTTGTGTTCCTGCTCATTATTCTATGGTTCTCACATACGATTATGACAACATTAAAGAATAAATTAAATTAATAAGTTTGGAAGGTATATGCAGTTTCAATTGTTAGTCTGAAATTATTTGTATAAATGATAAGAGTTTGATAATATTTCACCCCCCCCCCCTCAGCATTATTTCCAACAAATATGTTAGCTTCTTGTGAGCGTTTCCACCCATCTCTGGAAGACTCTCCAGAAGTAGTGGTATCCACTCCTGGATCCTTTTCATGTGGCTAATCCACATCACCAGGAGGCTCCTCCTCCTTTGGAACTAAAAGTTCCTCATCGCCATGCAACTTGAGCTCCCGCTCAAGTGACACTTGCATGGATCTCTGCTCGTTGAACTTCAGATCCCTGTGCACTATGGTCCTTTGGCTGGCAGGCAGAAACACACGATAGTTGTGGGGTGTATCTGTGTACCCCATAAGTATCCCCAACTCAGCTGTTGGGTCTAGCTTCTTCTAAGCATCTTTGGTCACATGACAGAAAACTAGTGATCCAAAGATGCGGAAGTGACTCACATCTGGTCACTTCCCCGAAAAAGCCTCCATCGGTGTCTTCATCCCCAAGATACGATGAGGACTTCTGTTCTGAAGGTACACTGTTGTTTTGCATGCTTCAACCCACAGATGAAGTGGTAGGCCTTGTTCATGCAACATCGCTCGAGCTGCTCCCATAATAAATATGTTCTTCCTTTTGGCCACCCCATTTTGTTGTGGGTTATGAGGTGCAGTCAATTCTCGTTTAATTCCTTCTGCAGCACAGAAGTCTTTAAACTGCTAGGAAACATACTCTCCACCATTGTCGCTACGAAGGATTTTACTTTCTTCCTAGATTCTTTCTCTGTCGAGGCTTTAAACTCACAAAACCTCAAGAAGGTTTGATCCTTCTTTTGCATAAAGTAGATCCAACATCTACGATAAAAATCATCAATGAAAATAACATAGTACCTTTGTTTAGCGGTGGAGGCTGTAGATAATGGTCCACATACATCTGAGTGAACTCGCTCCAGGATTACTTCAACTCTACTATCCCGATCCTGAAAGGAAGCTTTCACATACTTACCCAAGGTGCATCCTTTTCATGTATCTGTTTGCTCCAGTTTTCCCTTGGGTAAGCCGGTAGAAATTTGCTACATGATCTTCAAGGCCTCGTGATGCAAGTGGCCTAGTCTTCTATGCCATAGCTCGCAAAAATATTGGCTTTGCACCACCTCTGCTTTGGAACTCAGTGCAGCACAGTCTTCTACCTCCAACTTGTAGAGATTCTTTACTCGAATCCCAATTCGCTTGGTCTGTTAGGTGTTGATATGCCTCAGGAACACTTTTCATTTACTAAAGACTACATCATAGCTTTTATCTTCTAGCATAGCAACAGACACAAGATTCTTTTTCAAACCTGGTACATACTTAATAGCAGATAGGGTGAGAGGAGCACCATGCTCCCTCTGAAACACAACTATACCTTCACTTGAGACACAATACTTTCCATCATCACCCATCTCGATCCACATTTAGAGATCCTTCTCCTCCAAGGTACTGAAAAGATTCTTGTCACCTAACATGTGGAAAGAGGCTCCACTGTCCAGGTACCAAACACATCCCACCATGGATGAAACCATGCATATGATAAGAGAGAAATCCAACTCAAATTGTGAAGCTAGTGCATCACCATCAGATCCCTTTGAGGAACCCTTCTTGGATTTCTTCTGTGGACAATTCATAGCATAATGGCCCACTTCATGATATTGAAAGCATCGTACCTTCGACTTGTCAACCTTCTTCCCACCATGAGAAGATTTGGATTGGGACACCTTCCCTTTCCCTTTCTAAGGTTTACTCGCTAAAGCTAGATTTTATTCATCATCTTGTTTTGATGATGATCCATCCCTGGTGCTCCGCCTTATCTCCCCTTGCATTAGCTCCGACCAAAGTCGTTCCCGATTTGGCAGTTTCTCTCTTCCATTAACCAAGTCCTAGTAGCTATGCCAGCTCTTAGGAAGACCGAGGAGTAGACTCACCATGTCATCATTAGTTGTCATGACCCCTAAGCTTGCAAGCTCACCCTTGCAGGTGGTGAGCTTGTTCATTGTGTCACCCTTTTCACACTTGATCTTTTGAAGTTTTCCCTTCAGTGCCAGCTTCCTCTGGTCACTGCTATTCTAATAAATATCTTTCAATGTTTTCCACATCGAAATCGAAGTCTCCTTCCCATGGAGGCTCGAGACAATGTGATCTTGAACTCCCTCCAGGAGGATTCTCCTTGCTCTAGCCACACACTTTTTCCATTCTTCCAGTTGAGTAGCATCAGTGGGCTTCTGGACTTCTTGATCAATGAAGTCCTTTAGGCCATTATCTTCTAATACTGCTTCCATCCGATCCTTCCAAGTTATATAATTCGAACTTCCATTAAGGGCATATTCGAGTCTTAAATCACTGAACGCCATTGGTGAAATAGATGTGATAAGAACTCAATTCAATATTCAGAAACCAAACTTTGTACTTCTCCTGCTTGTATATTGTTCTTCCTTGATCACCTTTTCTCTGATAGCATGTAGAAATTCCCACTGTAGATCACCTGGTAATGCAATGTACTAAAGGAAAACACTTCATCTACTTCTACAAACAATTCAGCGGAAGCTTAATCGAACATGAGCAACATCAAGCATGGATAGATATAATTGAGAATGAGAAGTAATCAACCATAACATAGAAGATATATCATTGGGGAAAGCACCAGCCTAAAACCCCAACTTTGTATTATCATACAAGTGGAAATCTTGTTCAAGTTACAAAAAGAATCAACTCGTAAGTTGTTCTGCTCTCTCTGTAATCAAACAATACAACTCACAAACTCAATAGACATAGAATATATCTTCCTCAAGCCCTCCAAGCCTCCTATTTCCTTGCGCAATTTTGATTGGGGTCCAATGATATCACATGTGTGAATTGGCCTCATCACACTCACTGTAACCTCAGGTCCAACTGCGTAATCCATAAGGAATAATATTCCTTCTGCATGCAAGGAATATTCACCAAGGAATATCCTAGCAACTAATAATACATTGTCCCTCCATCTGATCTCAACTGGGTCTCTGACTGAACCGACATGCATGAGTTATCTATGAGTGAATACTCAGTTATCTGAAATATAGTAGTTACATGCATGCAAGCATTAACTAACTAAACTCTCATTAATTTAACAAAATGTTAAATTAACCTAACTGGACTTGACTAAGTTAACCTAAGTCAACTGATTACAACTCAATATTGCAACTCACTCTTATCTCTTTAACTAAAGGTTAAATTCCTCAATTAATGGAGAAACTATTGCATGTCCTCACATAGACTTCAAGTTTGATTTTCCTTAACTAATTAACTCAATATGAATTAATTAATTAATTTTCAAACTGCTGTTGATATCAAATTCGAATTTTACTTCCTATGTTTAGTCTAGGGACTAACTAAAATAAGAAGGGATCCCGAAATGCTATTTTTAGAAAAGTTATTTTTAGCACTTTCACTTTTCACCCATTGTTGCTAAGATCACCAATGGCTGAACTATTATTTATAGCTGGGCTATTTATAGCAGTGATATTTTTAGCATTTCTTGTTGCACATTTTTCAACACTTATGGTCTTCCTAAAGGGAAACCAAGCCAAAAGCATAAGTTCATAAATTTGAGGTTGTTGAGACCTCATCTAACTAGAGCATCAAATATGTAGAAATACACGTAAATAGACTAAATACCCCAAGTCGTGACATACATTGGCAAAATTAAACATAAGAAGTTGTTGAAACTAAAATTAAAAAAAATTGTAAAGCACAATAGTTATTAGACTGCCTTAGGCAACTATGCCAACTGGGCATCCTTCTCGTATAGGGAAACTAGACCAAAAGCATAGGTTCAAAATTTTGAGGTTGTTGAGATCTCATCTAACTAGAGCATCAAATATGTAGAAATATATGTAAATAAACTGAATACCCCAAGTCATGACATACATTGGCAAAATTAAACATAAGAAGTTGTTTAAACTAAAAAAAATTAAAAAAAAAAAATTGGTAAAGCATAGTAGTTAGTAGGCTGAGCCTTTAGGAAATTGTGTCAACTAAACATACTTCTCATCTAGGGAGGTGTGGTTGGCTGAAATCTTAATGAACATAGTGAGTTTATGATCTATACCATCAATGCTCTCCTCTAGCTTTGCTAGACTGATGGAGTTCTCTTACTGATTGTTGGCAGTGTCCATGAGAACTCAATGCATAAGAATTTTGGTATGCCAATAAACATTAACAACATGCATGTACCTAGATAAATGTGTTCTTTTTGAGGTTTCAACGTCAAGTTTGTAGTCTCTAATGGTTTCATGAACATGATAATAAAGGGTGCAATGCCTTTCCCAGTGCACCTCTACCTCCACACATTCAATCCCTTGTCTAACTAACGCAAGCCTGAATTTTTTGTAATGAGCCATAGACTCATGAGCTTGAGCTCGAGTATAGAGTTGAGAAGTGGAAGTGATGTGGGTTTCCCTTTGCCTAAAGACAGAGGAACGCCCACACCTACCTCCCCTTCTTCCAAAAGTAGATCTTCCATGCAACATGGCTACATAAGGAGTTAGGAGGAAGAACATATTCGAAAGGGATATAAAATAGGGGTAGAAAGAGATACGAAGGAGGTGAAGAAGAATCAGAATATAAGGGTGCAATAGGGTGAACCAGAGGAAGAGAGCTAAAGAGCAAGGAGCATGAGGTGGGTCATAGAGGGAAAGGAATTGCACTACTCCTAAGGGGAGAGAACTCGAGGAGGAGAAGGGTGAAGGTTGATAATGATGGAAATTCAAGCGAGTAGAACAAGGTACCAAAGGCCAAGCCAAACCAAATAACCCAGGAGGGAAATGTAAACCTAGACTCCAGTTAAGCTACATTTCAACAATTTGGAGTGAAAGAAGACATGCAAAAAGTAGAGCTTGATAGATAGAGTAGTTACCCTTAGTGCCGAAAGATTCCCTGCAAGGCCAATTTCTATAATGTTGATAGAAGACAAAGGAAATTCACTGATATATATGAGTGCAACTCCTACAAATCTTGCCATAATCAAACCGATATGCTATGCATGCATTAGGATATGAATAGTTTCCAAGGTTGAGGAACGAGGAGGTGCCAGGCTAATAAAACTACCAACCCAATTGAACTGTGCTTAATTTCAACTCTAACAAGGAATAGATGGAGTGAAAATTGTTGTGTAACCAAAAAGAGTGACACCCCATTATTTGTTTCCGTCGTGAAAAATAAGCATAAAAATCAAGAGCCACTACTAAATACATCATAACTTGAACATGTTGGAGAGCTGCTACATTGAGCCACCATCATAATCTATACATGATGGCAGGGGTTAAATTTGATGGGTCCCCTTACCCGTTAGGGAATTTTTCTATGACAGTTTTATATTTAAATTACCCTTCATATGAATTCTAATATTTATTTTTACCTGCATAATATTTTTTATATAACAACATAATCAACAATAATTCATCATTTTTTATTCTTAAAAATTATAAAGTAATATAAAAAATTGACAAATGAAGTGGACATGCGAGCACGAGTTACCTCAAGTGTTCTCATCTCTTCTAGCGTATCGACATCACATCGACTACATTATCATCTCTTCTAGCATATTGCCAGCCCATCCACTGCGTTATCATCTCTTCTAGTGTATCGACAACACATGAAAGGTGTAACATGAAGTCACAAGGCATAAAACCCTCACAACAGTGATAGTGCATCTTATAAGAAGTAATCGCTCTTCCACATACATGTTGAGTACTGTGAGAAGGTGCGAGTTGAAGCATTTGGTGTGGATGCAAAGCATGCTGCATCGAATGTAGCTACTTTACTCACAAGGATGAAGTTCAATGTCACACTCTCGACACTAAAAAAACAAACCCTGATATTTTCTCTCTACAAAAGTCGCATTTGATATGGGGTGAAAATGACTTCTTCCTGAACTTTAAAAGATGTTGGGGATTATAGGAGTGCCTCGTGGACTTGGGAGCTCGTGCACGTGATTCTCATAAGTCAAAGTTGCACGTGCGACAATGGTATCTAAAACTATTACCGCCTTCTCTACAACCATCTCATGCATAGCTGGAACCATACATGTAGCACAGAGCGTACTCACTATGGCTAAAATGTCGAGTCCCCAACATTCTCATCCACCCTTCCTTCTTCGCCATGCTGCAATTTTTAATAGATAGTTAAAAAATGGTAAAATCGATTTACCTCTGCTTATTTCTGCAACAAATATTTTAGAGGGTAGTCTGAAATGCATTAAAAGTAGTTGGAGTGTTAAATAAATGAATTTAAATGCGACACGAAAACTCATGCGTTGCCTCATTGGTCTGAGAAATAGCTTTAAATTTTGTGCATATTTACACCTAATTTATTATTTAATAAATAATTTACTATAAATTTGTAAATAAGTTTAATAATCTTTGTTAATTCGATACTAATGAGTGTTGTCAATAATTATAATTCGATTATCATTTAAACTAAAACAATATCACTAAATAATATTAAAAAAAAATACATATTGAGATTTACTTATATTTAACACATGTAATTTGGAATCTATAATCCAATACCATTGTAATTGAGATAATATGGAACTTGTGCTCTAATACTCGACCTTCACATAATTTTTCAATATTGTTCAATGACTATAAAATTAAATAGAAATAAATTTTAAATACATTTTATAATTCACCTATTAGTTTAATAGTTTTGAGGATTAAGTAAAAGTTGTGTAGATTTTAAAATTATTTATTTATAAATAATGGTTAAATAAAGCAAAAGAAAATAAATTTAACCACGACACAAAATAAGGGTGCATGGCCGTGTTTGTGATGGTAATTTAAATTTAGTTTAATAGTTTTGAGGATTAAGTAAAAGTTGTGTAGATTTTAAAATTATTTATTTATAAATAATGGTTAAATAAAGCAAAAGAAAATAAATTTAACCACGACACAAAATAAGGGTGCATGGGTCGCGTTTGTGATGGTAATTTAAATTTACATACTTCCTAGCACGAGTTGGTGTCTGAAGCGAACAAAGTTCCTTCTATAAATTAATTACTCCAAAATACTTGGAATATCAAGGTATCCATTTAAGATATAAATATTATATTAAATAAAATGAATAAAAATGAATGATTTTCAAATGAGAACAAGAGGCTTGCTTATATACCAAGCAAGTGTCTCTTCATGAAGAGTCATGTCTTATTAGACATGTCTCTTCAACCTTAATTACTAGCTTAACTAACTATTACTTATGATTATTATCTTTTACATTATATTTATATTATTTATATTTTTTTATTCGTTACAGTGTCTTTATTGATGTAACTGATCATTTGAGATTTTACCATTGATGGGATTGATCATCCCAGATTTTACCATTTATGTGGGAGTACTTTAATGTCTTGGGTGCTGTTTTTTTGGTTGTATTTGAAGGGTGTATGGAGGATCTTCATGTTTAATGTCTTGAGCGCTGGTTTTTTTGGTTGTATCTGAAGGGTTTATGGAGGATTTTCATGTTTGTATTTTTCCGGGCCGTAGTCTAACGAGGCAGAGGAATTGCCCGGAAAGTTATGGAAATTCCAGTGATATTTAGAGAAAATCAAGCAAAGATTTTTGTAAATCCAAATTATAGTTGTTAAACTTCAAAATTTTAGGTGTCCTAAGAGTTTTTGATGACGCTGAATCCATTTCCACCATCAAAAACACTATTCAAACACTGCCTCTATAAGATTTTTTGAAAATTTTCTCGGATTCCAGCCACTTTTGGCCGTTAAGGCCAATTCCTACACCTGAATAAACAACTCCTTTTTCTGAGATCATTTTGCGATTCAGACATATCCCAGTGTCAACGAATATATATATTTTATAAATAAATATATATATAATATAGATTTATAAAATTTAAAACTTTTCATTTTTTAATATATCCGTAATTTTGACTTTTTTAAATTATTTGCAAATTGAGGTTCACGTGTATATTTTTGAATTAACTCTATTTTACAGTGAAAAAAGCCGAAAAAGGGGCGTCAAATTTAAAGCCTGCATGCTGGTGTTGCTTGCTTCCTTGATGTTTCCACTGTAAACCATAACATATGATTTGACCGAGCCAAATATGGAGTCCCAAGTATCCTGAGAGCCGTATCTCCTCTTTAATTAACTGTCATTGTATTAGGGTAAGGAGGAAGGGCCCACTCCAAACCACCGTCCGCGGGGAGCCAATAACATACATAAGTGATTATTATAGCTGACAACCTTTTATTTCTTTAGAGCTCCTTTTAATTAAATGTAAATAAATATTACGGAGATAATTTACTGTATTACAGATTTTTCTTTTCAAAATATACAGTACGGTAACAGTATTACCCAATCATTCTAGATTTTGTTGTAATTTTTCTTTAGATAGTACAGTTAATACGTTTGCTGCCGTGGTTTCCAACCCGTCGCTTTGGCCGAGTGGTTAAGGCGTGTGCCTGCTAAGTACATGGGGTTTCCCCGCGAGAGTTCGAATCTCTCAGGCGACGATTTTTATTCCTGTGCTCGCAGTTTTTTCAATTGTTTCTGGGTGTCGCTTTGTATTTCATTTTCCCAAACCAGGTGCGATTAGGAATTTTTTTATAAATTTCGGTATTCTGGTCTTCAAAAATATATTTAATTACGATTTCTTTTTTATAAATTTCGGTATTTTGGTTTTCAAAAATAAATTTAATATTTAATATTTATTTAAATGAATTATTTTATGGAATTTTAAGAGTTATATTATCATCTTAGTGCATAATCAGAAACACAATGTAAATGGAAATGGTTTTCAAAAAATGTATTTAATATAATTGTAAATTTTAAATTTGCACCGAAAAGAGGAATCTTATTTAATTGCATAATATTATTTAATTGCAATTAAATAATATTTAATTGCATAAATGATAAATGATGGGATGAAGTTTTGACTTAAATGAGTATTAAAGTATTTAAATAAAAAATGTAAAATATTTTTTTAATAAAAAACACAAATTTTATAATAAAAAGATTGAAAGAATTAATATTGGTAAATAATGGAAAATTAAATAAAAAATGAAAAATTAAATAAATTTTTTTGGGATAACTTAACCATAAAATTTTTATATTTTACAATAATGTTTGGATGACTTAAACATAGAAATTCTTATATTTTTTATTTAGAAATTTTAAAAATTTATAAAATCTAAAATTACAACACATATTTTTATTTTTAAAATATGGGGTAAGCTCTTGTCCATATCGTTAGTGAAGCCCCAACTCCCACTATCCAGTGGTTCAGGCCTCACTTGATGAAGCTTTGAAGTTTTTTGAAAATGCCCTAATCTGTCAGTTCAATGGTTTTTGGCCGCAGATGACAGCTCTCCACAGTTGGATCTCGGAGGTATGGAAGCCTGTCATTTCCGATGAAATTAATATCCACCCTTGTGCTAGGGGTTTCTTTATAGTGGATTTTGAAAACCCTAAAAGCAAACAACGTATTCTAGATTTCGGCCCTTGGTTTTGGGAAAACTCAAGCCTATTCATGAAGCCATGGAACCCATCATTCGATCCTTCAACAACAGTCATAACCTTAACACCAATTTAGGTGAAATTGCCAAACCTACCCTTGCATCTCTGGAATTTCTCCTTGCTACAAGCCATTGGAAATGCAATTGGGAAATTTTACTGCGAGTGCCCAAAAACAAAGGAATATGCCATTTGTGTGGAAATGGACTTCAGCGCCGGATTCCCAGTTGAAATAAACCTAACAAGTAAACATTATGTGTGGAACCAGAAACTCGATTATGAAAGTGTCCTCTTCAGATGTTGATCCTGCTTTGAGACAGGGCATCTAGTCAAAAATTGCCCAAAAGCCTCCCAGAAAAATTATGCTAGAAAGAATCACCACAAATCTACATGTTGGGAAGGAGCACAAAAAGAACATTACATTGTCATCAAGGAAGAATACTCTCCAGAAAACTCTGAATTGCAAGAAATCAGACAATAAAGAAACAACTCTCAAGACAAGCACGGGGAAAGCCCCGCCCAACAACAAAAAAGTGAACTCGACAACCCCTCAAGCATCAAGAGCTAAGTCACCGGATTCGTCCTAAACCCCCTGCAAATCCCGAATCCAGCAAATCCGACACGATTCGGTTCGGATTCGTGTCCAAATCACAGGACACGTCGTGTCCGAGGGCGTGTCGCGATTTTCAGGGGCATGTCGCGATTTTAGGACACATGTCCGGTTTCCAGGATTGGCTAAGCTCAGCACAGGAATGAAAAGGGCGTGTTTGCACCGGTTATGGCAGTGAAATATTAAATATATGATGGTGTGAAGTGTCTTTATAAGACAAGTAGTAATCTACTTAACAATGAGACTGTTCTGTAACTATATGACATTGCAGAACAATTATCCCGATTGACATTACTCTACAGAAATGGCATAGAGACTAACTTCTAATTTATGAGCTATCGCCTATCATGAGACATATAGAAGTATTTTGGAAGACTTGTTAGTATAAAATTTAAATAAAACAGTGAGGGTATGGTCCAGCAAATAAAATTTTGTGTCGAACACCTACAGCAAAGTTATAACGAAACTTCCAAAGTTCCAAGTTGTATGATTGTTGTAACTTGAAGGTAATCGACTAAGGTACAGTTCATTACCATCTGATTTAACATTGCTTTTGAATCCCCTGTCACAATCTGCGTTTGTATGCGAGAGTTGTTAACTATATTCAAACCATAAAATACAAAGTTTGTTTAATGACTTACCAAATTTCCCATACATAAGATGATTCAATCGTTCTTTTAAGACACACAATAACCCATTCTGCACCTGCCAGCCCATACCTGACTTTTTATTATATATCAAATTTATTTTACTTTTACTTTTATATAATTAAGAATATCATATTCAATGTACAATACTAACCTATGAGATAAATATTACAATCTCACCTGTAAAATACAACTACCATCTCATATACTTATAATTTACAGTGATGTTTAGTGTTGGATTGATGGAACATTGGAAACCTTGGCATTGTAAACATTTTGATCACAGAGCTGAGAGAATCGATGTTTAAAATCTTGAATGTTGTGAGCCTGTGACACTTAAAAAGTCTGAATCTAATGTCTTTCCGCTAGAAGTTTTGCATTCCTGTTTTCATTAAGAAGAATGTACGAGTACCCTTTCAGCCATTGGATAATACCAACCCAAGGTTGCAGCAATTTAACTATTCAATGATGGAACAACAACATTATAATTTTGAGTCATTTATGAACTTTATCATATCATTCTACCAATTTATGTGATATAAACATAAGCCTCAGTTAAAATTGATTAATGCACAATCAATGACCAAATTAACATTGTGTTAGGGGGTAACAAGTGTAATGTGACCAGTACCACTGACATTTATTTGAATTTTGTATGTACTATGCATGCTAATAGCTATAGATGAAGATCTATGTTTGAAATCAATAAATTTGTATCATTAATTAAAATTTGTGTAAGAAATATGATAATATCTAATTTTTAATATATCTATATATATATATATATATATATATATATAGATATAATAAAATAATATATAACGTGTCCTGTTTCGGGGGGTCAGCGTGTCCGAATCCGACACCACGAATCTTGAATCCTACGTGTCCCGAATCCCCATGTCAGGTGACTTAGATCAAGAGTTATGAGGATTCGAATACCGCACAAAATAAATCTTCATTTAACAGCAAAGCAGATCTCCTAGACCAAACTTCTTCTCCGACTATCTTCAAAAGAACGAACACAACAGATTGCGAAGCTAAGACACCAATGTCCCAAGAACCAGAAGAAATGAAGGAGATGCAAGATAAAGAAAGTTGGAAGACCATAGAGAAAAAAGAAAGCTACAACACCAATCTTGCCAAGAATAACAAGAAGCCAAACAATTAAGAACTAAGAAAATTATAGGTCTGATAGACCAATTTGGTCTCAGTGGACGTTAACCACCATCACCCCACCACCACTACCACCACCACCACCACCAAAATAATAAATAATTTAATTTAAAAAATACAACAATATTTTAGTATTTATATTGAAATGACTTAAACATAAAATTTCTATATTTTTAGTTAAAGCTTTTAAAACATTACCATCCAAATTACAAGTTTTATTTTTAATTTTAAATATCTTTAGACTTCAATTAAATTCTTATTTATAGAAGTGAAATATTACATATAAGCATCTTGATAACAAAATTTGAAGATAAATTTCCATTTAATTTAGTATCCGCAACAAAAATTGAAATAAATTCTTATTTAATTTAATGTATTTCAGTAGTGACTTGGGAAAATACTAACTTTGACCAATATATGCTCAAATTAAATCTTTGTTTTGCTGTACAGCATTTCATAATAAAGTTTCTGAAAGGAATTTGACAAATATTTATCATTGTGATTTAAGTTAAATTTTATATTTTATATAATTGTAAAGTTGATAGGATATAAATGTTTCGTATACTTTATTGATAATTTTGAATGTGAATCACATTGTAATTTATTTTTTGAAATAATTTTAGAAAACAACTTCACCTCCTATATAGGAGGGGCAGAATGGTAAGTCAATATGAACATAATTACACAATGAGGGGCAGAATGGTAAGTTAATATGAACATAATTACACAATTATCTAATCTATTGCGTTGAGTGTCAAATAATGAGCTCGTTCCCAATTAGGAAACAACTTCACTTGCTAGACAGGAGGGGTGAAATGTTAGGCCAACATGAACCAAATTTTTACAGTTATATAATCCAGTGGAAATCCTCTATTCAAAGCGCGATGTAGAGTTAGTTGTGATGCTCATAAGCATAGACACATTTCCCTTTGTTTGGCAGTGCCCTAGATGCCATAGTATTTTCCAAATTCTACAACTAATTCACTCTATGATGAAACTAGGAACAAATGAACCTTCTTGTTTATAGGAGTTCAAATGCATTGTTTTGAGCCTTAGCCATGTTAACCCACATGCGTAAGTAGTTATGGTAGTAAAAACATTCATAATTTCCTTGTTATGGAGTGCACTCATACTTCTGAGAGGGTGATCTTTGTTGTGTTCACATTGCAGCCACCGGATGAGGATCAAGCATGGTAAGAAAATTGTGTTTACATCAGTTGCATGCATGAAATCATGACGAAATGCCGCAATGTAAGTCAGGTTCCTATCCGTATATTGAAATTATTTACCCATAGTATGCTTTTGACTTTGGGGTGAAGTGTGAGATTGACCACTCCGTATATTGAAATTATTTCCCCATAGTATGCTTTTTACTTTGGGGTGAAGTGTGAGATTGACCACTGATCATATAAGTTTTTATTACCATGTTCATTATTGTGACTTTATGGTAGGTTGCACCATCCCATTTCACCACCAGCCCAGAGTTGGTATGCACAATTACCACTCTTATTGGCTTCAATGTTTTGATTTCTTAGGATGTGAAAGAAATATTTATGAGGGAGTCTATCAAACGACACTATGATTCTTTTCTATAAATTTTCCAAGTGATTGTTTTTTGGGCAAGTTCTATTATGAAGACGTTGAATGATAATAATTGAGTCTCCAAGGATAACAATCTTAGTCATTTGAGTAGCTTTAGCTAGAAGAAAACCTTGCAACATGTCATGCATTTCAGCCTGATTGTTGGTCATATTTCCCAGTCCCTAGGCATACCTTGTAACCAATTTTTCTTTGAGGTTATACAACACCCCTCCCCCTTATGCCACCCCTTATATTACACTTTTCTTTTCTTCTTGTCATTCAAAATGGATTTCATTAGATTTTCAAAATATCATAGTGTACAAAAATGATCTCAACATCTCCCACTCTCTCATTCCAACCAAATTTTTTGAGATTGGGGGTTGGAGAATACCAAGGAAGACAATTTACATACATTATTTCTGGAGGGCCGAGTGGCCTTAGCATACTAAGAGTGTCACAAAAAGATACATGAACTAATACTAGCATATCAAGGAGGGGGATGGGGGGCATTACAGGGGGAGGTGCAAAGTAACTAACACGACCATGAATGTGGAAGTCAATACGTTCCACCTGTGCTTCCAAGCTGCGGAGGTGGTCATTTGTGCATTGTTGACTGTGCCGGAGGTTGTCCAACTACTCTAGAATGAAATTTTGACTATATTGAATATCTGTAAGATAGGCTACAATCTCGTTGGGTCTTCATACCTGTGATCCCTTAAAATGTCAATGTCAATTTTCATGTGTCGCAGCTCCTCGACGATAGATTCCATGGAGGCAAGAGCCACCAGGAAGCTTGGCGTACTAGCTAGAGAAATTGCCTCAACGTCCTCTATTTCCCGGTTGGTCGAGGAGGAATTGTTGCCTGGCTCGAGACACCCAGCTTGGTCTTGCTAATCCCTCCTGCGACAAGGACGACCCATTGTCGTGGCATCTTGCAGTTCACGGTCCAATCCCACGAACCCATTGATCCGACCAAGAATGAAACACCAAACCAACGCCACTATTAGAGGGGTGAGATGGGAAAGCGTGTACCTTGACTGGGTAACAGAGTAGAACAATTCCTAGAAACAACCTTGAACCTTGACGAAGATAGAACACACAACCCCGAGTACTGACAGAGAGACGATTGTTACCTTCAGACTAGAAGAGCGACTCAAACCCATAACACATATTACGAGAAACTGAATGGATACCCACACACTTGTGAAGACCAGCAGGAGACCCCACGAGCGAGAGTGGAGTCTGAAGTTGCCGCAGGGGCGAAGAAGGCTTATAGCCAGCAAAGGTGAGGGAATAACACCAAGCTACAACTGTTCGAGTGCCTGGATGTTGAGGGCAGACCGAGAGACATATCCCAATCCAAACCAGGAAACTGCAAACTTCTTCTGCACTCCTCACCCAAGGCCAAAACCCCAGTGAGGCGCCATAGACCTAGATGCTTCCACTCTCCTTCCAACCCAAATTCATTGCCCAGACTACCAAGCTGAAGAAAATCGCTTTCTAGGCTTCAAATTTATCGGTAGAGTTCATGAGGGAGATCGTTGCACAAGAGGAGTTATTTTCGCGATGGTTCATGGTAGGGGAGTTAAGACGCACGTGGAGGAGGAGCACACCCGAATGGCCTTTCACGCACCACTTGTACTTCAGCATGTGCACTCCCATCAGTGGTATATTACAATTTTTTTAATCACCATATATATTTTCTTAATCACGATATTGCTAATTTATTTGACTTCTAGTACAAAAAGGAGGTTGAGCCTTTTCATTTTTTGTGCTCATGATACCCTTAACATGCATACTGGAAACTAAAGCATAATCACAATAAGCAAAAGAAAGAATGAAAGAAAAGAGAAGGGTTTTAACTAGCCTTTTATCATTCCCAAGCATAATTTCACAATGGAAAAGGAGTGGTTAAATACTATGGTTGATGCCATATCATCCTAAAACTTTTTGGGCCTTATTATTTCAAATTAGCTACATGCACACTTGAAATTTTAAGAGGAAACAAGAGCTTACACAATGGTAGTCATTTTCGTTTAGATAATTCTATCTGAATTTTATCAAGAAAATAAATGTTAATTTTGTTTGACACTTACCAAGCAAATAAATGCTTGTGATTTCTTGAAGAAAAGTAATGTTTTGGTACATTATGTTTCTTAGAAGGTAACTAGCTATAAAGAAAATGTCAAGAGGGAGATACAATTGCCATGTATATGTTTCATGATTTATGGTTTGATTTTTTGTTTTTTACTATTTAATTATTAGAGTATGATATGCCATCACTTGAAAAAATATTAATATTTTCTTTTCCACTAGGTTTGCATCACGTATAAATAATTGGTCTATCTAAATCTAAACAAGCACAATCGTAACAATGTCAACTACCATCTATAGCAGAAGAAACTCAGTTGCTTCTTCACATAGAAGCTTTTCAACTTATATAGGAAACAAATAGTGGTGAAAATGTCTTCAAATATAGTTTACAAAAGTCAAATTTTTAATAATCAAAGTCACCTTTGAAGGTTCCAAACTAACAACAACCCACACTTGCATAACCACTCCACCACAAGCATGTGCAATAGCCACCACACCAATGGAATTTAGACAAGGTTGGAGTAACATTATTAAGCATCAATATCAGAAACCATGTGCATCTAATACATGAAAATTGAAGACAATTTAAAACCTTTAGAATGAAGGATAGTGATGGAAAAATAAATAAATTTTATCATGGTAGAAACCTTCATCCAAGGCATCTGCATTTAATCCACAACAATTCTTGTAGCTTTTAGTAGAAACTCTATCAATGTCTCCTTTGCTATGAAAAACAACCTGCTTGCCAACAACTAATTGAAAATTGAAATCAACGTAATTCACACTATAAGACAAAAAACACACATATATATTCATCCATGAGCAACCACAATATCTTCTAGCATTCCTTCTAGCTTCATAGTATATTTGTTAGCCATCTAGAGTGCTTTGGGGATTTGTCTAAAGAGTCCTTGAACATAATATGGGATATTACATTGAACATAGACAAGCATGTTGAAATATTTGGGACCATTTAAAATATAGGTTGTCTTCACCTAAGTAAACATTTGTTCTTCCTTTCTTCTCCATGATTTAGTAGTGAGATATGGAGAAAATTGAAAATTATTTATTGAAAAATACACTTTCAAAATAAATTTTCCTACCTTAAATTTGTAGCAAACATAATCTAATGATGTGCTATAAAAATAATCTGAATGCGGAAAAAATATAGAAATAAAATGAAATTCATGGAAGCTATGATGCCATGATTTACTTTTGTTGAGCATGTTAACATTGGAAATTTGAAAGCCTTCATATCTATAAACTATATTTTCGTTGTTGTGAATTCCAAAAACCAATTGTAAGCTATTTTCATAATGAGTTTAGTGAATTGGAGAAATAATTTAAAAATTTGCATTAAACCATTAGTTTCACTGGTTGGAATGACATCAATTCTATTATTTTCATTACATGCATACATTATTTCTTTGTACAATTATATCTATAATGTGTGCAAGCTACTTGTGTTTTTGTTGAGTGCTTTATTCCTAACAACAATCTTCATATGTGAAACCATCGCATCAATTAAGATATGTGAAGATCTTATCATTTCCAATCTCGGGGAACCATGATCTTGGTGTTTTGACACTATAGTCTGGACCATAAGTTCCACAATGATAATAATAAATTGTATTAGCTTCTAATGGCCCAAGTATAACATGGTGAATCTGGCTAGCTTTATAACCTAGGTAAGTATACAAAGTCTTTTCTCCCTTGGCTAAAGAATTGTATACTCCTAGAGAGGTTCCATAATCCACAACTGAAGGTACATTGGTATCATTTGTAATCCATGTTATTCTCATATGTTATTCTCTTATCAATAGATAATAGCTAATCATTTTCCACCATTACATCCAAAAGAATTGAGGAATGCACACCTCATTACCCATTATTTCATCCAAAAGAACTAATAATGCACACCATAATATAACAAACAACAATCCTATACCATCGCCTTTGAAAGTATTCTTTGAAAAAATCAATAAACCATCATGATGTAGAAAAAATATTAGACCAATGCCGCCCATCAATATTCCTTAATAACAACATAAAATCTATTTTGGAAAATTTCTAGTTAGGATACATCTTCGTTCCAAAAATATTGAGTCACTACTCTCATAGGAATAATTATTTTTTATTTGTTTTTTCACTAGATATATCAACATAAAAAAAACAGTGAAAAGTAGCTACTCTTAACAATGTCAAAATGAGATTTATTGGATGATAATAATGCCAAACACAAGGTCATGAATGAAGGAACAACCAATAGAAGGACATGTGATCTGAAGTTCTAATAAAAATACTTGTATTTTGAAAAACGGCCCATGGAATAAATTTCATGGTCATATTCAATTCATGATCTCGGTTAGACCATTCAAATATGATGAGAAACTCACTGTTCATCTATGGGCTATCATACCAAACTATTGGGAGCCTTTGAACCTACAATTATTTTGCATTTAAAATTGCATGTCACTGTTGACAGTGTTGGATCCTATCAACATATAGGGGATCTCCCCGATATGAAGTCTCAATTCGACCTCACACCATTTGGTATAGGAGTCCCATCCATAAATATGGCCCGACTTCCATTTACTTAAAGATTTGCATTGGCTTAAACAATTAGCATAAGTGAGTAGTGTGCATGTGCTTTTGAATGAACAAGAAAGTATGTCTTGTGAAATGTTCAATTTTAAATGTATCAAGGTTCTTTCACTGCAAGGAACAAAAGTGAGTCTCTTAAAGAAAAGTAATTGTACTAATCTAGTAAAGACACATGCACCTAATATGGAAGAATCGTTAGTCATCAAGCGAAATAGTTCACATAGATGCAATGATTGTTATAACAATCACAACACATTTCCAACAAGTTAAGCATCAAAGCCACTGAAATACTTTGATTTCTTTAATACATATGGATGCCAACATAAACCACAAACATTTGAAGAATATCGATCTATGCATGCAAATGTGTTGGCAAAATGGATTCAAGTATTAATCAAATTTTCCAAGATACATGAGTACAATGAGCTCCACTAGCTCCAATAGTGGAGCGTTAGAGCCACTACTTGCTCTCTAAAAGTACTATCTATATCTCTCTAATACCTTGTGGGGGAAGCCAATGTGAAAAGTATTTTTCTTGAGTAATGAGGCTTCTTTTATAACTAGAGGCATGACTTTTCATATCCCCATGACTCATGAGTTTCTCATATGAATTTTCAACTCCTAATGACCTTTAAAATTCTATACAACTCTTGGACTTCTAGATGACCTTTGAACTTCTTTATGACTTTTAGAATTGCGTATGTCTTTTGGACTTCTCTATGTGGCCCTTTTGTCCATATATGGCTCTTGTACTTCCACATATTTTAATTTACAATGATTACATAATTACATCATTATTTCCACATTTTCATGCGATGATAACATGACAAATCACTAATTAGTGACTTGAACCCATAATGACTGATGACATGGACTTTATTGAGATGTGACATTGCTTCCATTTGTGTCATGCAAATTTCATGTTGTTGTTTCCTTTAACCTCCAAAGGGTCTCAGAGCATATGGAGTATTTATGGACCACTTTGATCATCAAGATTCCAATGTTCATCTTGTCACTTCATGTGTTCTCTGTTCTTGAATGCTTCCTTAAACTGCCCCCTTTGATATATCTCTTCATGCATCCTCGCCATGTTATTCTAGAACATCTGTAACTAATATCACTCATATAAAGAAAACATCAGCCCACAAATCTCCTATTCTAACATGTTTCATGTAAACTTTATGATTATGGTTCATCACTGTGCTTGGGAAGAAAAGAGGGAACTTCTGGGCGCAAAGAACATTGTCAAGGGAAAAGTGTTTAGTGTTGAGGCTTGATGATGCATTGTGCACTCTGATGGGAAGAGAAATATTGATGGAGGGTGTAGGACATAGTGTGAATAATGAAGGAGACCTAATGATGCTTGTTGATGCACCATGCACTCAATTGGGAAAGCCTAAGTCTCAAAGAGGGCGCAATGTGACGACCCAATATAGGTTGATGTTCATTGTTGATGTGTCATGTGCTCCAATGAGGGTGCAGGACGTAGTGTCAAGCATCAAGGAAGATCGAATGAGCACTATTGATGCACCATGCTCTCAACTAAGAGAGGTGCTTTCTAGAGGGCGCACTTTGGAAAGACAAAGAGACCTTGTTGCTTGGGAGTGCGCTATGCACTTGGGAGGGGCACAGGGCATGGTCCGAACAAGGAAAGGGGTCTTGATTGACCCTTAAAAGTGAACTATGTGTTGCCTTAGCCTTAGTGGGGCCAGCTTGTGAAAACTAAAATTTGTCTAAGTCTGAAAGATAAGACAAGGGGAAAACACAATGAGTTAGGAGTAAAATCAAGTGCAACACATACCAACTCATCAGTAAAACTTAGACAAGATCGAATACTGAGAAATAAACATCAAAACACCAGATTACAAGCACTCTCCAAGTAAAATAAGCAAAGTATGTGCAACTTCGATAAAACGTGTCGTTATATAACTAGTAAGTGTTTTGTAACCATGGAGTGCACCAAATATGTTCTAAACAATGCGATGACACTTAGGAAAGAATCAAAGAACACTTGAAACATATAGAATGACATGCAATGACACTTAACGACCAAAGTGACACTTGATACGATAGTTAGGTAGGCTCCAAAATTCAAATGTGGCAAAATTTTAGAGGGTGTTGTTGCAGCGACAACAATCACACAATATTCTTTCATGATCTTAAATTAGCCAAAATCATCCATTTTTTTCATACACCCATAATTTAACTCTACTATGTTAAATATATAGGGCATGCAAGTCAAAGTGATTGATAATTGCATTTAATTATAAAACAAGGAAAACAAACAAAATTATTTATAATGTTTGAACCTCCCGGTCCTTAATGGATCATTGTGCTAGTATAAAATAAGAAACCCTAATTGTCAAGCTACAAGATGTAGCATCGACCCCAAATCAAAACCCATAGGATGACCCCCCATTAAGACTTCAAGCTTCGATTTGATACCCGCAGACATGTAAGCAATGGCTGACTCTTGTATCCATGGCATGACTCAAACCTTGTGAAACCTCAAAATGAATATAATAAAAAAACACAAAATGATAAGACCCTATCTTACCTTTAGCCTTGCTATTACACAATACTTCTTTGTAGCAGGAGAAAAAAAATACCCAATTTAAAGCATTCAATGATCCTTATCACAACGAAACAATTACCATAGTTTCATATATTGGATCCATAGAAATAAATTATGCATCCACCATGATCAACTCTTTTGTCCAAGTGACAATTATATGAAATGTCACATGCATTTTAGGGTTATAGCAAGATAAACAAGTGGTAAAAACATAGGCCCACAGGGTCATACAAGTGGTGATTGATATTTAGTTAAATTGAATAAAGATTTAAAAGTTTATTGATGACTTAATTTGGAAAAAAAAAAAAAAAAATAAAAACAAACTTAGATTAAAAAAAATAAAATAGGAAATTAACAAAAAAAAACTACTAAAATTAAGATTAAAAACATTTAAAAAATGGCCTTAAAAACAAAAATATACTCAAATTAAAATAATAATAATAATAATCTATAAAGAAAAAATCAATTTTTTATAAAACTACAGTTCGATTAAAAAAACATCTAAAATTTTAAAAAAATAATATATATATTTTCATTTCTAAAAAAAATGAATACATATATATATAAAATGATTTCTTAAAAAAAAAAAACATATACATATTATTTTAGAAAACAAAACACAACTTGTGTGCCACCTCGCCGTTTATTTCTTTATATTTATTTTTTAGTTTTTTAATTCTTATCTTTTATAAGTTATTTTGTTTTTTTTTAAACATTTTTATGATTGATTTATTTTTTGTTGTCTTTTTTATATATTGATTTTTTTTAATAATTTTTTATTTAAGTTTTGTTATTATTATTATATTATTCTTTCTTTAACTTTTTTTGTTGTTTTCAATTTTTTTTAATTTTTTTGTTATTTTTAGTTTTATGTTTTCATTATTTTTTTGAAATTTTAATTTTTTTTTGGAGTCGCGATAAAATCTTTTACGCCATTATTTCAAAATGTTGAAAAAATACCCTAGAAAAAAAAAGTTTTATTCCAACATCAATATTTTTCGTTTTGAGGGTGTTATTTGCATAATTTTTGCACAGAAAAATGGTTTTCACTACCATTTTTAAAATATGTTGAAAAGTTTCCCTAGAAGAAAAAATTGTTATTCTAGCATCAACCCTTTTAGTTTTGAGGGTGTTTTTTGCACAAAAAATTGGTTTTCACTACCATTTTTAAAACATGTTGAAAATTTACCCTAGAAAAAAAATTGTAATTCGAGCATCAACACTTTTCGTTTTTAGCACTGTTTTTCATGTTTTTGGGGGTTTTTTGGCTAGAGTTCCCGTTTTGAGTTTATAGTTCTCGTTTCAAAGTTTACATTGTTCAATGTTAAAATGGATGTTTCTCTCACAAATTTTGTGAAGGAACTATATCCCACGTAGTCTCATTATCTTGAATAATTATAAACCAGTGACCAACTTAAAGATATTACCTTTGACTCTCTTATGGAGAAGTTTACAA
This sequence comes from Pinus taeda, assembly GCA_000404065.3. Taxonomy (NCBI): domain Eukaryota; kingdom Viridiplantae; phylum Streptophyta; class Pinopsida; order Pinales; family Pinaceae; genus Pinus; species Pinus taeda. The sequence goes on along the minus strand of APFE031758712.1, from coordinate 34,771 downwards.
AAATAGAATTTTTTTTTGGAAAGAGGAAGACAACTACACCGTCTTTTGAAGAAGTTTTGTGCCTTACAAAAAAAAGGGAAGAATCATGCACACGACTCTTCTAGAGTAAGGGTTGGTATAAGAGGACATGGAAATAAGAATAACATAGGCAAGGAGGAAAACATTACCATGGAGGAAGGCCGGATCTTCATTGTATACACTATAATAGAAATAGACCTAATGCTTCCACATGCAAGCTCTCTTGGGATAGACTTGAACAAGAAATGAATGAAGAGAAAGGAAAATAACCATATATAGGGAAAGGTAAAGCACCTGAATCTGCTCATTATATTATGGCACATTGTAATATTGGAGTAACTGAAGACTTGTTTAATGCTTCATTGGCTTCATGGAAGTAAGCATGGTTTCTTGATTCAGGAACAACCTACCACATGACCTTTTGGAAGGACTTCTTTGATGATTTCAATGATAATGTAGATGGAGCAATCTACTTTGTAGACAAATCAAAACTCAAGCCATCCATGATTGGCACCATCAAGCTCAAAATTCCTGGTCTACTTGAATTTATTCTACATGATGTTCTCTACCTCCCAAAGTTGTAGAGAATCTTGTTGTCCTTGGTTTACATCTACCAACAAGGGTACTACATTCACATGTTTGATGGCAAGGTTGAGGTGAGAAAAAAATCAAACAACTCACTTGTCATGATTAGGATATAAGAGAAAAGACTCTTGAAGTCATAAGGAATCTCTTCTCATGCATAGAAATTTGCATACAATACTTAGTATGATGAAGGTACACTACCATCCGGTCTCCTATGGCATGCTAGATTTGGGCATCTGAACTATGACAATATTTTTTATTGAATATAAATGATTTTACTTATTTGCCAGCCATTTCTAGGAAACTTAAGCAATATGATGCTTGTATCTTAGGAAAACACAACAAACATACATTTCATGATTCACTTTCCAGAGCGCATAGAAAACTTGAATTAATTCATTCTGAATTGTGTGGCCCTATCCCTGTTCCTTCTGCAAATGGAAATACATACATGATGACTTTTATTGATGACTACACCAAGATATACTAGGTATATCTGTTGAAGAACAAATCTAAAGTTTTTTTAAACTTTCAAAAAATTTCATGCATGGATTGAAAACAATACAAAATCTCATATTGGTTCTATTCGTACTGATAATGGAAAATAATACACTTCAAATGAATTTGAAAACTATCTTCATCAGCATGGGATTCAACATCAAACAACAATTCCTTATAATCCTCAACAAAATGGTTTAACTAAAAGAATAAATAGGACAATATTAAATATGGTACGTTCAATGATGTTTTTCAAAACTGTAAAGCTAATGTTCTGGGATGATGCAATTCTATGTGCAGTTTATACTAAAACCCGATGCACATATCATGCTCTAAAAAACAAGACTTCCTATGAAATGTTTTATGGCCACATTCTTTCGATGAGGCATCTCAGGTTTTTTTTGTTCGATCTATTATGCCTTGATATCTAAGGAAAAAGGAAAAAACTTGGTGCAAGGAGTCGAAAGTGTATCTTCTTGGGGTACTTGGATACCTCCAAAGCATATCGTCTCTATGATGAAGTAAATAAGAAATTTATACTATCTAGATATGTAATTCTTCTTAAATCTTCCAAGGATGACAATGTTGTTGAGTGACAACTTCATCACTTGGGCATATTAGGCCATGCAAAATATTTTCATGAATTTGATAATGAGATTCCACATCTTGAAGGGGGGATCCATATCCTGGATCAATCTGTGGAATCTCCTTTTGAAGCACTCTCTCCTCCTCATGAAGCTCCAACCACTCATCAAGAAGACACTTTGAGTGATGTGATTGAGAGAATTGGAAGGATAAATATTGATTCAACCCCATCTTAGTCAACTGAATAGCCTGGGCTATCTTAGAAAGCTCCTCCAAAATGGATCACTAAGACACTTGAAAGTGTTCATTCTAATGAGGTTGGAAAGGCAGGAATAAGAATTTATACTAGATAGAATGGAGGTCAATTTGATGATTCTGATTCAGATGTTGATATGGATGTTTTTTACGATTTTGAATTAAATTTTCCTACATATTTTGAGCTAACTTCCTTTAAATAAGTTTTTTCTCATGATAAATGGAAAGAAGCAACACAAAATGAGTATGATGCTTTGATAAATAATGGAACCTAAAAGCTTGTGGAACCTCCATGTGGAACCAAACTGATTGGTTGCAAGTGGGTCTTCAAGAACAAGTATAAAGTAGATGGCTCACTTGAAAATCATAAAGAAAGGCCCATGGAAAAAGGTTTTTCACACATTTCCTCAATTCTTTCTTTATGGATGCAATACAATTTTCATTTTTCCTATCATCAATAGATCATCTACATACACCAAAATATAGACAATTTTTTAACAAATTTCTTGACAAATAAAGTTGCATCATCAAGATCATAATGTTTGAAATTTAGTTTTAGAAGATGCTTAATCAATTTCTCTTACCAGGATCATAGTGCTTGTTTGAGGCCATACAAGGATTTGATAAGCTTACATACTTTGTGCTCTTTTCCCTTCATAACAAATTCTTTTGGTCGAGACATAAAAACTTATTTTTTTCTTCAAATCTCTATTCAAGAAATCAATTTTTACATTCATTTGATGGAATTTCCATCCATTTTGAGCTTCCAAGGAAAAGAGAGTCTAGATGGCAAACCATTTTGTTCTGGGGGAAAAGGTCTCCTCATAATCAACCTCTTCAATTTGAGAGGACAAATTTTGGATATGTTCAATACTATCTGGGTATTGAAGTAACTCGACATTAGAATTTTGTATTCCTCTCTCAAAATAAGTACAATGCATATTTTCTAAACAAATTTGGCATGGATGAATGCAATCCTTTGACCACTCCAATGAAACAAAATTTAAAGCTTGCATCCAAAGAAGGAAATGAATTTGAGGATGAAACAAAGTACAAACAACTCATAGAAACTCATAACTACCTAACTACTACCAGACCAGACATTTCATTTGTTGTTGGAATCTCCTCCAGGTTTATGCAAAAGCCTTGTGAGGGTCATTGTTTTAATGCAAAAGGAGTTCTAAGGTACCTGAAGGGATCTCAAGACTTTGGTCTTAAGTATACATAGGTGGATGACTTCAGCTTGATTGGATACTTTGATTCAGACTTTGATGGAGATAAAGAAAATGGAGTATCTAATATAGGTTATGTTATGATTCTTCGTTCAGGCATGGTATTAAAGATAAAATATCATGTCTCTGAATAGCCTTAAAATTGAAAGGATGACATTAAAGATGAAATATCACTTCTATGAAAATCCTTGTCTCCTGGAGGTCATGCAAATAGTCAGTTAAAATGGATTCCACAAAAGAGGAAGAATATTTGGCAACTATAAAAACAAAGAAGGAGATTGTCATTAGGGGAATTTTGAGGTCTAAAATGGGCCTCATAAGAAAAATGTACAACCAAAATAAACTTTATAAGAACCAATAGGATTCAAGATGATGATGTCAACAATGGGGGATGATTCACCATTTTTGGAGTAAAAAGTAAAAATATAAAAAAATAATAAAATAATAAAACTACTTTTTCAACTCGTATTTCAACTTATCTTGCTAAGGTTTTACTCAAATTTCGAGCGGGAATACTCATTGGATGCAATCATGTTTTTCATGTATTTCTCATCTTTCTTGTAGCAGGGTCCATAGAAAGTATGCAACATGGGTATTTGGATGAGGAATCAACTTATGCATCCAATGAGTGCTGTTGCTCGAAATTTGAGTAAACCCATAGGTATATAAGTTAAAAATACGTGTTGAAAAAATGGTTTTTTCTTTCTTCCCTCTAAAATTTGATGATGTAATCCCAAGAAGTAGGTTTAATGCCTTCAAGCTCTTGCATTTAACCCTATATATGTTAATTAGAAATATAATCTATAGTCATTAAATTTCTTGTAAACCTACAGAATTAATTCATTACCTCACATGATTTATGACTCATCAATCAAATATGCATAGTTACACAACATGCCATAAAACCATCATAAGATAAGCACTACTAGTCTTGAGACCAAATAATGATAAATCATCACACGTTTGAAGTTTAAAACTTCATGACATCCTTTAGCAACATTCACAAGAGTTACAAAATAATATATGTACAAAGTTCACAAGTACTTGTCAAGTTTATGGGGGGAATGACTATCACCTTTATTCAAGGAGACCAAAGCAAGTAACTTTAGGGAGGTTTAACTCATTTAGTGTAACCATTAAATAAAATTTTAAAATTTATTCATGCATTCTTACAATTATTACCCCTCAAGGCCATCAATTCCACCCTTTAAACCAAATATTTCATCAAAAGGCACCAATAAAAAACACTACAAGACATGCTTGAGAGTCCTCTAATGAAAACTAGAGTGCATCGAATGTGTTCTTGGGTCATATAAAGGAAAAATTCATGCTTCACAGTACTATTCTTAAGGAATCCTACATAAATTTCCAAATTTTCTTATAAATTAGGTTTGTAAGAGCTACATGACATCTTCTACATTAAACCACTTATTGAGGACTAATCAAGGCAATTCTCATACATCAAAGAACCTTTCTAAATTGTTGAAGAGCGTGCATGCCAAACATATATTTTTAAACATGAGGAAATATTCTAGGGAAGATGATATGCACATACAAGAAAAGTCTTTCATAATTCCAATAAAAAAGAAACATATTAACAATCCAATGGAGGACATAACTTCCATATTATCACCTTAAATGAGAATAGGACCCATTCTTCATTATAATTGTTTTTTCAAATACTTATAATCCATGCATTTTCAATGCATTTTTATGCATATATTGCATCCTAATTTATTTCAAAAAACCAGTTTACCCATCAACAACTATAGAAAATTCGATATCAATTTCTTATAATCATTAATAACTTTATATTGATAAACATAAAATATTTATTCCATAACAAAGGAGAAGAAAAGGAAGAACATAACTTATTCCCAAGCCGATCTTCAAGGAAATTGACTAGGTGTGAATAATTTTCCTCCCAATCATAAGCAACCATTTGTGGATGTTACTCCCTTTGTGTTTAAATTCTATGACAACTGTAGTAGGATACAATTTTCTACTAGATACTTACTTCCTAATGATTTTTCACCCAATTTTTTATGCCACTGATATCATTAAATAATTACACTCACAAAATCTCAATAGTAAATGCAGCATAAATAATAAGTATCATAGAAAGACAACTATGCACAATAGAGACAATAATTTTACCTTGGGAAACCCAATATTGGGACAAAACTCAACAACTTAAGAGAAATTATTCTTCATCAAGGTTTACAAATTAACCATTTTTCTAGAAATTTGTGTCAATATACAAGTCAAAATACCTGTCAAACTTGATCAAATTCAACAGTTGGTCAACACTGGTAAAAATCAATCAAAAGTCAACTATGGTCAGATTTTAGCTTGCGTTCAAGTTCGACCTTGCAATTAACAACTTATGGTCAAATGTAATCAATGGATTGTGGTTTGCGGTCAGGCTTGCTGTCAGATTTGGTTAATGCCCAATGGTCAATCTTGGTTAACTTCAGTCAATTATTTGTGGTAAAACTCAATTGATTTATCACACATGCAACCTCAATAATATTGGTGAAACATGGTGATGAAGAAAGACAAGGAATTTCTCTTGCTTGGTCTTGAAATGAGACATCGTAACATCTTATTTATACATGTCCAAGGGGTGTGACAACCCAAGGGAAACGTCTGTTCACTGGTTGACTGACTTGAATTCTTTTGGGATGACTTATCTTAGTAAAATAATAATTTACACGATGCATCCAGGGTCAAATTGAATACCCTTAATCCATGTGGGGAAACCTCCTAATGCTACAAAAAAATCAACACTCCCTCTTAGCGAAGGAATTGTTCTTCTTAGTTGAAAACATATTTCTCCTTAGCTGAAATTTCTCCTCTACTATAAAATTTCATGAGCTTGCTATGTTGATGTAGCTTCTCCTCACATGTATTCTATAGATATATATCACTCCATCCTAGAGCAGGAAATGCGAGTATCTTGGGCCATTTAACCCTAACCAAATCAATATGGCCCCATGGGTAAATGTATCAATCTCCCCTAATCAAATTAGCATGACTCCATGGGAGATGTCTACCCTTGGGTCATTCACCCCTAGCCAAATTAGCATGGATTCTTTGGGTCGATGTGTTATTCTTCCCTAATCAAATCAACATGTCCCTAATAGAAAAATGTCTATCTTATGTTATAGTTTCCCTAGGCCATTCACCCCTAGCCAAATCAACATGGCTCCATGGGTGAACATATCATTCCCCTAATAGTCAACTCAACATCACCTCATAAGAGAATGCCTATCCAATCCTACACAAACATCAACACTCCCTCTCTGAGAGGGAGAAATTCTACATCATGCTAAGCTTGTCTCTAAAGTATACAAACTTCGCTCTAGACAAAGGCTAGGTGAGAATGTTTGCAATCTACTCGCTTGTGGACATGTACTGGAGCTTCATTGTTATGAAACCATCTCAAAAAAGGATCTGAAATTTGTACCTTAGGTTCATAACGATTTCAGCTCAAATGGGTTTTATTTTTATCTTCTGAAACTTCAGAGCGAAAAAGTTATAGTGAAAATTCCATGATGACCTGTTTGGAGCAGCAAAATCCTAGAATCCAAAGCTTTGATACCAAATGTTATGAAACTAGCTCACAAAAATAAAGAAAAGATAGATCAACGACTTCAAAATCAACCTCTTTGAGGGGGCAACCTCCTTTACATTACACAAATGAACAATTCTTAGATGATACAAATGACAATACCTCCTTTCTATATATAGGAGTCTAAGTGGTCCTAATATAATTAGAGCCTACATAACAATAATATTGTAGGGGCACAACAATAACAAGAGTGGGCTTCTATGGGGCACAATAATAACAACACGGGGACTACATGGGCACAAAAATACCATAAGGGGGTCGCACTAATAAAAATAAGGGGCTACATTAGTAGTATAGGGACCTAACATTCATTGCTCCCTTATGCACCATGTATCAAATGAAGTGATATTTTATCTCAATGTGCTTCGACCTGTCATGAAATAGAGTATTTTAGAAAAGCTTAACACAACTTTTATTATCACAATGTATAAAAGTTATCTCCATCTCCTGATCAAATATCCATGCAAGTAGCTTCTGAAGTCACACTACTTCTTGACTTGTGGCACTAGCTGTGATATAATCTACCTATGTTGTATTCGGTGCAACATAAATATTTTCCTTCTAAACTAAGATATCATAAGTGATCGCAAGTTGAAGCAGTACCTTGAGGCTATTTTTTCGTCCTCTACACTCCTGACCCAATTTCAATCAATATATCCCTACAACCTCACTTCACCACCTGAGATATATCTTAAATCGTATCCAACTGTATCATGCAGGTACCTCAACAAAAGCTTCATTGCAACCCAATGCACATGCCTCGGCTCAACCATATATTGGCTCAGGGTGTTCACTACAAAGAAAATATTTGGCTTGGTGTTAACCAAGTACATCAAGGATCCAATCAACTACGTATAAATTGTGGGATCAACCAAATTTGAATTTGAAGCAAGATCCCTCAACTTCTTCAAATTTTTCATCATAGGTGTATCCATGGACTTGTAGTCCATCATGTTGAATCTCCTCAAAATTTGAATAGTGTACTTCCCCTATTTGAGGAAGATCTCATCTAATCTCTATCACACCTCCACTCCCAAGAAATAATGCATCAAGCCAAGATCATTCATCTCAAACTTTGAGGCCAATTCCCTCTTCCACCTGACAATGCACTTCTATGCCCTAGTTAGGAACACATCATCAACAATCAACACCAAGATCAAGGATCGTCATCAACTATGAAATAAAGGTCAAGATCTGCATCACTCTTAGTGACACCCAAAATCATCAAGTATCCATCAATCCCAGAATACTAAGGCCTGTGTTCCTGCTTGATTTTGTACAAAGCCTTCTTCAATATGTAGACATGGGACTCCTTCCCATGTACCTCAAAGCCATGAGATTTCTCTATGTACACTTCCTCCTCAATCACACCATTGAGGAACATGGTCTTTATATCCATTTAATCTAAACTCCAACCCATAACTGAATCAAGAGAAAAAAAAAAGTCCAGATGGAAGTGTACCTGTTGACTGGAGTAAAAGTCTTCTCATAGTCAAATCCATTTTTCTAGGAGAGCGCACTCGCCATGAACCTCACTTTGTACTTCTCGATGTTTCCATCTTCTACATGCTTGATCTTATGGATACACTTGGAATTTACTACTAGCTTCCCCTCGGGTCTCAACACTATCTACCACACATCATTTTTAATGACAGACTAATACTCTTCCATTATGGAATCCTTCTAAACCTACTGGTTTGCTGCCTCCTCATAACTGGAAGGCTAAAAAATTAATGATGTGGATCATCAATTCCATATAGCTTGAGTACCTCTATGCTCATCTACTCTCACTAAAAGTGCCTTTAGGATATGCATGTTCTTGTGCATCCTGTAAGGTGTCATGAAGCTATGTTGGCCTCCTCTTCATTACTACAACATCTCTAGGTGGGCCCACTGGCCATGCTGGCTCTAATTTGATATTGTCATGTATCAATGCATGGGTTGGTCATCCCATTAGTCTGTATAGTCCTCCCTCTCGAACACCATTCACTTTTGTTGAGTTTATACTTTACCCCTTAGGCCATACAATAACCTAGCCATCTACAAATGCAACTATGTAGCCTCTGTCCTCCAATGATGAGATAGAGAGCAAGTTATTCTTCAATCTTGTACAAACAAAACATCTCTAATGTGTAAATTATCTCTAGACTCTGGCTAAAATGACGGTGACCCAACTCCTTTCACTTCATACTTGGTTTTATCTCCAAGTTTCACCTATAATGTTGAATGCATCTCCGTCAAATTAATGAGAGAATCTTGGAAACCAATTATATGCCTAAAAGAACCATTGTCCACCAACCAAACATCACTACCATCTGTAATAGTTCATGTAAGAAAGGAGACAAAGAAATATTCCTTCGACTTATTTTAAGGTAGATTTTCATCATCATCATCAACATCAGCTACAAATACATGCTTATTTCCCTTTCTTTGCTTCTGAGGACACTGGGAGGCATAGTGAACAAAATAATGACAATTGAAGCACCCAATATTTAACATATCCTTTTTCTTCTGATCTAGAACTAGAACAGGTCTTTCACCTACATTCTTCTTATCAAACATTCCAAAATTTATTCTTCCTTTTCATTTCCTTTCATGAGTTGTAAGGGCTTGAGTTTCTTCATCTTGGACATAATAAGTCCATATTTTATGAAACTTGGGCAACTTATCTTGTGCACAAATTCCATGAACAAATGGATCCCATGAGGAAGGAAATCCATTAAGAGTCACTGTAACAAGCTCTGCATCATTAGTTGTATCTCCAATGGCTCAAGTTCCTCTATCAACTAAGAGACTCTCATAAGATAAGAGATAATAAAATCTGATCTAGTCATCATGATACTATGGAGTTGATGCCTCAAGCTTAGTTTCCTATTTTAGCAGTCTTCAACTCAACAACACGTGGAATCAAGTGGTCCTTTATGGAATCTATTAATATTTTCTTAGCCTTTGCTTCATTCTTCTTATACTTGGATTTCTCCTCAATTCCCTTTGGCTCTAGAATGACTTCCTTCACATCATATTGGAGATCGTTTTCTTCCAAGACAAGGAGTATCCTAGTCTTCCAAGATCTGAAATTGGTGGCACCATCCAACTTGTCTTCTACTCTAAGACTTCACACCATTTTGATAAGAGATTAAAAAATCCAATCAAGTTGTTGAATATTTTCTCTTAGGCTGGCTTCAATGTGCCAATATTTCAACAAAGTTCTGATGCCATTATGAAATTCTATGACAAGTGAAGTAGAATACAACCTTTGTTAAGAATAGCAACAAGAAATGTTAAAAATAACATCAAGAAAAATTTCCTAATTTAATTTGTCCTTGAATTAAATTAGGAATTAAATTGTAATTCCACATCTAATATAAACTTGTAATAGTTAACTAAGTTAATTTGACTTAGTTGGCTCAATTAATTCGAGTTGAGGGTCTAACTAGATTCATGTAGAGTGTCTCCTACAATTAGGAGCACTAGTAGAGATTCTAACTAAGTTAAATTCAATTAGACTAGTTCCAATTGATAGAAGAATTAGTGGGAGGTTAGTGGGGTGGAACCTGCAGTAGTGGGGTGTAACCTGCAGTAGTAAGGTGCAACCTGCAGTAGTGGGGTGTTGCTTATCGAACAACGGGGTGTTGCCTGAAGTGCGATGTGGTGCTGCCTACAATGATTAACCAGTAAACTAAAGATTCACTCATAATTAACTCATGCATCTTTGATCAGAGAAAGACCTAGTTGAGATTGGAGTTCAGGGACAATGTACTATCAATTGTTAAATCATCTAAATTAAACATATTGTGCATGCATTCAGAGGAAGTCCTATGAGGATTACACAATTCATAATTGAGGAATTTCCCCAATAACTAGGGGTTAATTTCTTAAGGAACAACGCAAGGAATTAGGAGCTTGGAGGCTTGGAAATTTGGCTAAGTATTGGCCAAAGGCAATCAGTCAAGAAGAGGATAGAAAATAATTATGCAATTTGAGCTCAAGGTTGAGAAGAGCATATTGTATTCATCCAAATTATTTGACTAATGCAATATACACATATCAGGGGTTTTTAGTTACGGATTTCCCCATAAAATCATTGTGATATGTGTTATTGAATTATTTCTCTTATATGATTCATGATTTCATCGATCATTTATTGTTTCTGTTGATGAGTATAGTAGATTCAAGTCTATTACTTGAGCATATTACAATTAGTAGTTTGAATCTACAAGGAATTTCTACATGGTATCATAGCTAGATTTGTAGAAATTTCTACATGGTATCAGAGCTAGATTTGTAGAAATTTCTACATGGTATCAGAGCTAAAATCAAAATAGAAGAGAAGAATTCGAAGTTTTCCTTGTAGATTGATGGATATCTAGTTCAATGAAGATCCAAAAGACCCTATGTGCAAACTTCTTAATGGAGCAAGAAGGTTGATAGTGGGCAGATAAATGAGCCAATGTTTAGTGACACAAAAAGGAGCTCTGATCATTGATATTGGCAGATTGAGGGGCAAAGATATTTCCCACAGGGAGATCAAGACTCAAAGGGAGTCTAGTTTCAGAGGGAGCAGCCCTATGGAATCTAGTACTTTAGGATATGGGGAGATCAGACTCATTATTGCAGTGATTTTAGTAGTAGTGCAGAAGCAGAAATTGAGCAGTAGTAATAGCAACATGAGTAGATCATATTTATCTCATGCATGAAAAGCCTTGAGGAGCAAGGCAAAGGATAGAGACTTGGTGGTTGAGAGGGAGCATGAATTACCTCTCAACATGCATGCTCAAAAGTAGCATCAACATGTTATGGAGCATCCACAATTGGAGAAGCAGATAGGAGATTGAGTGGAGATATCCACTCAAGCAGAGACCTCCAGTAGGGGGGGAATTTTGAGCCAAGTGGGAAGAAGGAGCACATGTAGCCATACCTCTAGGTGTGAGGTGGGGAAATATGAAACCTTAGTTCGAGAGTTTCAAAATTTGGACATGATTCATTGAGGTGTTGTTTGTCTCATGGATCATTACCTTGCTACGGGGGCCCATGGTATTTATTATCAAGAGGATCAGTGTCAGTCAGATATTGAGGAGTGCAAAGTAGTGTTGACAGTAGATCAGGAGGCTCTTTAGCAGAGTCAACAACAACACAATCTTCCTAGTAGACAGTTGTGGACACAAGTTATTTAGTTTATTTTATTTGGATGTTTTTTGGTTGTAGATATTGTAGTAGCAACGTCAATAGTGACAAGAGTTGCATGCATAACTTTCCAAAGGTACCAGATCAGGATAGAGTCGAATTATTTTCTTGTTGAGAGGGAGTGTTGAAAATATCAACAAGAAATGTTAAAAATATCATGAAGAAAAAAGATCCTAATTTAATTTGTCCTTGAATTAAATTGTAATTCCACATCTCATGACGGCTTGTAATATTTAACTAAGTTAATTTGACTTAGTTAGCTCAATTAATTCGATTTGAGGGTCTAACAAAAGTTATGTAGAGTGTCTCCTACAATTAGGAGCACTAGTTGAGTTTATTTTGAATTGTAATTATTTAATTCAATCTAATTGAGTTAAAGTTAATTAAGCTAGTTCTAACTGATGTAGGAATTAGTGAGAGGTTTAGTAGTGGGTGTAACCTACAGTAGTGGGGTGTAACTTGCCGTAGTGGGATGTAACCTGCAGTAGTGGGGTGTAACCTGCCGTAGTGGGGTGTAACCTGTAGTAGTGGGGTGTAACCTGTAGTAGTGGGGTGCGGCCTACAGTAGTGGGGTATTGGTTTTCGAACAATGGGGTGTTGCTTGAAGTGTATAAATGTGGTGTTGCCTACAATGATCAACCAGTAAAATAAAGATTCACTCATAATTAACTAATGCATGTTAGATCAAAGAAAGACCCAGTTGAGATTGGAGTTCAAGGATAGTGTATTATCAATTGAAATCATTTAAATTAAACAGATGGTGCATGCAGTCAGAGGAAGGCCTATGAGGATTGCACAATTCATAATTAAGGAATTTGCCCATTAAATAGGGACTAATTCCTTGAGGAAAAGTGCAAGGAATTATGAGCTTAGAAGCTTGGAAATTTGGCTAAGTCCTAGCCAAATCCAGTCAATCAGGTAGAGGATAAAAAATACTTGTGGTGGTTGAGCTCAAGGTTGAGCATAGCATATTGTATTCATCCAGATTCTGTGACTAGTGCAATATACTAGTTTTTAGCTATGGCTTTACCAGAAAATCATTGTGATATATGTGATTGAATTCTTTCTCTTATATGCTTCGTGATTTCATCGATTTTTTATTGTTTCCGTTGATGAGTAGAGTAGATTCAAGTCTATTGTTTTAGCATATTACAATTATCAGTTTGAATCTACAAGGAATTTCTACAATTTTCGATATGATAATTACTTCTCAATGATTTTTCACATAATATTTTATGTCACTGCAATCATTAAATAATTACACTTATAAAATCTCAACAGTAAATGCAATGGAAATAGCAAAGATCATAGAAAGAAAACCATGGACAATAGAGACAAAAAATATAACCCAGGAAATCCAACTTGGGAGAAAACCTAGCAACGTTTCTTACGAGAAATTATTCTTCAATAAGGTTTATAAATAAGTAAATTTTCTAGAAGTATGTGCCAATATAAAAGTCAAAATACTAGGCAAACCTTGTCAAATTCAATAGCTAGTCAGCACTGGTCAAAACCAATCAAAAGTCAACTCTTGTCAAATTTTGGGTTGCTTTGAAGTTCAACCCTATGGTCAACATCCTATGGTCAATGACCTATAATCAAATTTTTGGTCAACCTGCAGTTAGATTCGGTGAATGCCATGTTGCAAAATTTGGTCAAACCTCTGTAGTCAAGCTCCAACAACTTTGATCAATTAGCTACAGTCAAACTCAGTTGATTTCTCACATTTGTAGCCTCGAGAACGCTGGTCAAACTCAGTGATGAAGAGAGAGAAGGACTTGCTCTTACTTAGTCTTCAAATGAGATATCATAACTTCTTATTTATACATATCCAAGAGCTTTGACAACCCAAGGGACACATCCCTTCATTGGCTAGCTGACTTGACATCTTTTGGGTTGACTTGTCTTAGTAAAACAAAAATTTTCATGATGCATTTAGGGCCGACTTGAAGACCCTTTAGCCATGCAGGAATACCTCCCGATGCTACAGAAAAATCAACACCTTGTTGGTTATGAGACAATCAGGGTGAAGGAGATAAGTTCAATACATCCAAGTCACATTTTCCTTCAACAAAAGATTCTAAGAACACTAAGAAAGGCATTGCCAAGTTCTTTAATTAATCCTTCAATCAAGCCATATTTAGTACCCACTCTACTCACTACAAGGAAAATGCCTTATAGTGGAGGCTTTTGCAAAATCTTCTAGAAAATTTTATTCCTTATCAATTTGTAGTGGGTTTCAAATGGCGATGGGTGGTTGATGTTAGGAATAAAATCATAGAGAATTAAAATAAAATGTAGAATTAAAGAATACAAAGAACACACTGATATACATGGTTCAACCAAATTATGCTATGCCCATGGAAGAATAACTAGTCCTTATTCCATTTAGTAAAATGAAAGGATACAACCTACAACACATTCACTACAACCTCCTCTTCTCTCTATAATAGTTTCCTCCCTTTCAATTGCAATGCTCTCTCAATAATACATATCCAAAATACAATTTCTTCATAAAATTGGGTTACCTTCTAGGGAAGAAAATCCCTAACATAACATCTACCATAAAATTTTTGACCTACTTATGAATGGTCCAGATTGACTATGAAGTTACAATATTTACAAGGAAATTTTCCCAAAAATTTCTCTTCGGGAGCGTTGTCCTCGAACCTCCATCAAGAATGGCTCCAAGGAATTGTTTCTGCTTCCCTTAGAATCCCTAGTGATAATAGTTGGAGGGAAATCTCCCCTACACCCCCTGTTAGGAACTATGGTTCAAACATGACTAAAAACAAAGCCTCTAAATCAGAAAGATAATTAATACCCATAACCAATAGTTGAAATTTTTAGCATAAGTTGTTTAATTGTTGCACTTAAATCATATTGAAAACAACAATGCATCCATGTGCATATATGCATGTTAAATAACTAGCTATTTTGAAAATAATGATCAATTGTCCCTAAGAAAAACATATATAAGTGCATCAATTCACTAATATTTATAATGCACCAAATGAATTTATACATTTATAATGCACCAAATGAATTTATACATTTTGTTATGCAACACTGATTATTATTTAATTTTTTTTACAAAAATGTATCGATGCACATCCATATGAGGTACCACAATGCATTCCTTATATAGGTGCAAAGGAGAATGTTTCTATATTTTGTGATAACACAATGACCAATGTCTTCTTTTACCATAAGCACACTATTGTGTAAGAAGCACTAAACTAGGTTTAGATATTTTGTTGTAAAGGTTAGTTTTTTATTTTAAAATAATTAAAAAACTAATTAATGCATTTAATAGTCTAGATATTTTATGGTGTACAAAAAGAACACTCGTTCACTAATTTAAAATTTTTAACAATGCACCAAGAACACCTAAATGTAGTATTGTGTATAATTGTTAGATGCATTGAGATAACATAAAAATAAAATAAAATTAACAATATACCATAAACACCTCATTGTAATATTGTGTATAATTGTTTAGGTGCATTGAGGTAGTGTTTATATATATATATATATATATATATATATATATATAATATATTATATATAATATATTAAAAAGACACTCATCCACTAATTTAAATTTTTTAACAATGTCCTGTATAATTGTTAGGTGCCTTGAGATAATGTAAATATTGAAAATGGAAAAAGAAAAATCTTATCTTTTCTATAATGTTTTCCACAATGTTTTCAACGTATAATCAATAATGCCATTCTATTATTGGATTTATTAGTCCTTGCCAATGGCAACGTAGGGACTATAGCGTTTGATTGGGCGTTGAACTTATATTAATTTGCGTTGATCGACTTCTTACTAAAACTTATGTAGCTTCACAAAAATTTAACCAAAGTTTTAAATTTGAGATCTTATTGGAAACCAACTTTTACTTTCACAAATTGGCTTCATGAAAATTTAACCAAAGTTTAAATTCGAGGTCTTATTGGAAACCTCACGTGTATCGAGGCAACATGGAAGCAACATTACATGGATATCCAAAGTTTATATTACACTTCTGAGGTTAAAAGCTCATTTATTCATTCACATTTTTCCTAGCATCAATGTTTGGACATTAACTACTAGTATAATATTATACATGCTTAAATATACATATCACCCATATGGTTTTGGTTTGTTGTCACTTCCTACCACTTTGGTTTTTTTTTTTTACTTAGTGCCACTTGGCTTGATTTTTTTTTGCCTGCCACTTGGCTTGTTTTTCATTTTGCCGCTAACAAGCTTTATGGGTATTTTTCCTCTCTCGTTTTCATTCTTCAGTGGCAGTGGCAATGAGACCAGAGTTGTCACGCCCCCAAGGCTACGATGGTCTTTCAACCGTGTCGGCGAGGTGCGGCACCACTGAACACTTTCTTTTTAACAATACTCGTGCACATGGACTATGCCTAATTCACTTTCTCCTACTTAGTTTGTGATTCTCAACCAAGTATTATTATGCATAGCCTTTATACAAATGAACACCCATACTCATTCATTATCATCAGTAATTATAAAAGAGAACAACAATTGCACCGTATAAAGGGAGGGGAAACTCCCTGAACAATGAGTCTGCCCAACAATATATATTAATCGGTCTTTCTTCAATAATACAAGCTTCACAAGTATTCTTGGCAAAATCCAAGTCTATACTTAGCCACTTTTACAATAGAGGCAAAACAACCTTTTACAACCTTTGTGCACACCTTGCACGATGGGAGGGTGCTCACCCGAGTCACCAAGACTCCCTCCTCAAGTCTCCACACAAAACTGCACTTCGAACAATCCTTGGGCATGCCTTGCCCAACCTTCGACCAACTCCAAGTATCCACCAAGTGAGCGACCTCAAGAAGTGCGCATGAGCTATGCGCATAACCTTCCACTTCTGCGCACTTTTTTCTTCCCTTGAGCTCTTGTGCGAAGAGGCTTGTCCAATTTTCGATGATGAAATGAACCTCCAAAAGTTCCAATATATATGCATTGTAGGTGGGTGGGTGGCTTGCCCAGCTGACCACCATAACATGTTTACACACCCCTCCAATGTGCCCTGAACTCTCATGGATAGGTCGGTCTACCCATCGTTCAACCATGCTCCAAGAGTGCGTATAACATCCCCTCTCCATCGCATATTTTCTAAGTGTCGAACTGTTTCGTCGCATGCAACTCGCCTGAACGTTGCATTTCCGGGTCGCCTTGCCCGACGCTCCACCCGCGTGCGGTCGTGCACGCCCTTCGTCGCATCGCACAACGCCCGCCCGGTGTGTGCGCGCCCGGGCGCCCGGCGCCCACTCGTCGCACAATAATGAAGGCGTTACATCCTCCTCCACCTGAAGTTGTTGTCATCCTTGAAAACATACCATCCTCCAAGAATCAATATCCATGATGTCAACTCCTCCTCATATGGCAAACATCCCTGCAACATATGTAGGACTCCATCTCCACCATGTCTCACCTTAGCAACCAACTGTCACCAAGATAGTCCATACCAATGTATGTCATATATCAGATGTCCATGATCTTCGACCACCCTGTCACAATCTCCCCATGCTGCTCTCCACCATGGAAGGCTGGTCCCTCCAACTCAAGCTACATGTCCACTGCAACAATGTGTCAAACCCCATCATGTCATCACCACCATGTGCATAACTGCCATCAACAAGTGCTAACACAACTCCACTATGTGCCAACATCTCATCAATCTGTCAAGTGTCCCATGTGAACACCTCTCTCCATGTGAACCATGTGAACACCTCTCTGTCATGTGTCCCATGTGAACTGCTGCCATGATACTCAACATAACGCTAACATGCCCCTGTGCACTTCCAGACCCCATGTCTGAACTAGTTGGGTAGCTAATCCAACCATCACGCTCAAGCCATGAGAGTGAACAAACTCATATCACCACCAGTCGTTTCTCAAAACATCTGCCACATCCTAAACTCATCAAGAATAAACCATGCTCAGGTCCATGAAGTAGCCCTCATCTCATCTGCAACATGTCATGATGCTTGATGTCAAGCCATCCCTGCACCATCATACTTGCTCAAACTGCTTTAAGGACTCACTGCCATGAGCAGCTAACAATGAGCCCCACCTTCTTGTCCATCTAAGAAGATGTAGAGGGGTTAGAGCCGGAAGGCTCACCCTCACTAATCATCTCAATCCATCTATCAGGATCCTCAATCTCCATCCTTTGTAGATAAGTGACCCAGTCCTCCTCTCGAACTCCTCACATATAACTCCTCATCATCATCATCATCCTCAACCACTTCTAGCCTTCTTGACAAGCCCAAGATACTATCTAAAAGTGACTTGATGACCAATGACTGCTCGGTAAGCTTTGTCTCAACCATGGACAACCGCTTACTCATGTCACCCAATTTCTTCTCATCCTCCATTTGCATCACTGCCAACTTACAACCAGGCCTTGCTACACCAAAGGTAGGCACACCAATGGGTACATCTTCCCTTCCATCGTAAATGTACAGCTTCTTCAAATGTGGAACAATCATAGCATCATATTTTTTCATAAATTCCATCCCCAACACAACCTCATAATCATCAATTTGCACTATAGTGAAGTCCACCTTCCTGGTCCATTCACCACGTGTTGTGTCCGCCATTTCATCTACACCAAGAACTTCATCCAGAGGAGAATTCACTGTCTTCATATGTGCCTTGATAGGTACATATTTCAGCCCAATCCTTCTCGCAGTATCTTCACCCATGAAGTTGTGAGAAGCCCCACTATCCACCATAGTGAGTATATCAGCACCTCCAACCTTCATCCGAACATACTCCAACTTATTCCTCTCAGGATCCTTCCGAGAGATCACCTTTGTAGCAGCAACAGCTCCAAGTATCTGCATCATCCCCACAGAAGCACCTTCCTCTTTCGCATTAGATTGTGCTATAACAGCCACTTTCGGTTTACAAGGACAATTCTTCACCGTATGTGGTCTAGCACATATCCAACACTTCAAGACCTTCTTTGTCTTCAAACTATCATCCGATTTCGAAGCATCATCTTTCTTCTTATCTTTCGGCTTATCGGACTTCTTCTTCCTATCATCAGAAGTCTCATCGTAATGCTCCACCAACCTGTCCACAACAGCAAAAGCCTCTTCAATTGTTGTAATCCTTTGTCTCTTCACCTCATTGCGTGCCCAAGGCTTTAACCCAATAATGAAATTGAACACCTTGTCCCTCTCCGCCATGTCAGGAAGTTCTAGGACCGCACTTGCAAACTCCCGCTGATATGTCTGAAGGTTCCCTGTCTTATTTATGAATTTAATCTTCATCCTTGCTTCCCATGTTTCATCCTGAGGACTAAAATGGGCCTGCAAAGCTCCTTTCATCTCATCCCACGAAGTGATGTCACTAGCACTGCCATTGGCAATCTGGTCCATCCTCCTTTTCCACCACATCTTAGCATCCTTTGTTACAAACTGAGTAGCTACCTTGACCTTTGTCTCATCATCAGATAGACCCAACCGTTCCAAGTATTGCTCCATGTCCCACAAAAAGTTGCCAAGAGTCTTTGCACTCCTTGTACCATCGAACGATTCCAGTTCCTTGACCTTCACATGAGGCACTCCTCCACCTGAGCCATGCCTCATGTCCTTCTTCAACACCACGACCTCATCCTTGGCTTGATCAAGAGATTTCTCCAAGTCCCTGATCTTTGCAAGACCCTGGTCCCTTGCTTCTTCAACCTCCTTGACCCTTAATTCAAGTTGTGTACACATAAGATCAATGTACTCGTGTTGAGTTCGGAGTTCATCAAGCTCATCCTTCATCTTCAAAGTTGTCTCTTGCTCTTTCATGACCAAGTCAATCTTCTTTTCCCAGTGAGATTCCAAGTCCTCCATCCTCTCCAACACTTTCTGACTAAGTCCAAGGGTAGTACCCTTGGTATCAGGACTAGACCCAACTTGAGATTCAACCATTGCTAATAGCCTTCTCCTTCTTTGCAACCTAGTCTCGACCATGCACCAGCTTCACCTGCAACCCAAGTCCTTGATGCAACACTTATCAGGAAGTGTTTCATCAACTTCTTTCCCCTGCAAGTACCTGTCACCACAATCACTACTTCCAAGTGTACCCACACCTGCAGTTCATCATGAGCTTCACTAGCTCTGATACCAACTGTCACACCCCCAAGCCTATGGTGGTCTTTCAACCATTTTGGCGAGGTGCGGCACCATCGAACACTTTCTTTTTAACAATACTTGTGCACATGGACTATGCCTAATTCACTTTCTCCTACTTAGTTTGTGATTCTCAACCAAGTATTATTATGCATAACCTTTATACAAATGAACACCCATACTCATTCATTATCATCAACAATTATAAAAGAGAACAACAATTGCACCGTATAAAGGGAGGGGCAACTCCCTGAACAATGAGTCTGCCCAAAAATATATATTAATCAGTCTTTCTTCAATAATACAAGCTTCACAAGTATTCTTGGAAAAATCCCCACTTTTACAATAGAGGCAAAATAGCCTTTTACAACCTTTGTGCACACCTTGCACGGTGGGAGGGTGCTCACCTGAGTCACCAAGACTCCCTCCTCAAGTCTCCACACAAAACTGCACTTCGAACAATCCTTGGGCATGCCTTGCCCAACCTTCGACCAACTCCAAGTATCCACCAAGTGAGCGACCTCAAGAAGTGCGCATAAGCTATGCGCATAACCTTCCACTTCTACGCACTTGTTTCTTCCCTTGAGATCTTGTGCGAAGAGGCTTATCCAATTTTCGATGATGAAATGAACCTCCAAACGTTCAAACATATATGCGTTGTAGGTGGGTGGGTGGCTTGCCCAGCCAACCACCATAACATGTTTACAGACCCCTCGAATGTGCCCTGAACACCCATGGATAGGTTGGTCTACCCATCATTCAACCATGCTCCAAGAGTGCGTATAACATCCCCTCTCCATCGCATATTTTCCAAGTGTCGAACTGTTTCGTCGCATGCAACTCGCCTGAACGTCACATTTCCATGTCGCCTTGCCCGACGCTCCATCCGCGTGTGGTCGTGCACGCCCTCCGTCGCATCGCACAACGCCTGCCCAGTGTGTGCACGTCCGGGCGCCCGGTGCCCGCCCGTCGCACAATAACAAAGGCGTTACAAGAGTAGTGGAAATTAGGAAAAAAGAATAATACCCATGGCCAAAACCAATTTCCACTTCCATTGTTTAGGAGACAGTCTCGATTCCCCTCTCTCGGACCTTTAAAATTGTTTATGCAAATCACAAATACCTCCAACGCTTTATTTCTTGCTACAATCGTATAATCCACTCAGAGCATTGGTTCCAAAGATTTTCCCATACACATATAACACAATCGATTCTTCTACCGTTTCTTCTTTGGAGGAATAGGGTGTTTTCCTGTGGGACCTGCAGGCAAATCTTAGGTGGACCTTTGGCACGGCGTGGATGAATCATACACCTTGATCATTCCAGCAGGCAGAGTCACCAATATTTTGGCCGATACGCCATGGGGAGCCATGCAAGGCCTGGAGACATTCTCGTAGCTCGTCCGTCGGTAAAATGCCGATTATATTTACCATCTTGTCTTCCAACGCGAGGTGAAGATCATCGACTACCCTCTATACCCTCGTCGCGATCTTGTGCTGGACACAACAAGGAAATTCTATCCTCTCATGGATATTTTGCGGGCCATAAGAGCCATGTGCTATAACAATCTTAATTTTTCCACTGGCACATAACCAATTCACAGTCCTTCCCCCTTGAATTAAATTCAGAGTCTGCCCTTGCAATCAATGGATCTTACTTGCCCAACATGTGATATTCCAGCAAGGATGTCAAGTGATTTGTCAAATTTGGTCGGAACCATGGCATCTGTGTCATTAACTCACATGATTTATGGCTCATCAATCAAATATGCATAGTTACAAAACATGCCATAAAACCATCATAAGCTAAGCACTACTAGTCTTGAGACCAAATAATGATATACATCATCACATGTTGAAGCTGAAAACTTCATGACATCCTTTAGCACCATTCACCATAGTTACAAAATAATATATGTACAAAGATCACAAGCTGTCGAGTTTATGGGGGAATGACTATCAACTTTATTCAAGGAGACCAAAGCAAGTAACTTTAGGGAGGTTTAACTCATTTAGTGTAACCATTAAATAAATTCTTAAAATTTATTCATGCATTCTTACAATTATTACCCCTCAAGGCCATTCATTCCACCCTTTAAACCCAATATTTCATCAAAAGGCACCCAGAAAAAAACACTACAAGACATACTTGAGAGTCCTCTAAGGAAAACTAGAGTGCAACGAATGTGTTCTTGGGCCATATAAAGGAAAAATCATGCTTTACACTACTATTCTTAAGGAATCCTACATAAATTTCAAAATTTTCATAGAAGTTAGGTTTGTAAGAGCTACATGACATCTTCTACATTAAACCACTTATTGAATCCTACATAACTTTCAAAATTTTCATAGAAGTTAGGTTTGTAAGAGCTACATGACATCTTCTACATTAAACCACTTATTGAATCCTACATAACTTTCAAAATTTTCATAGAAGTTAGGTTTGTAAGAGCTACATGACATCTTCTACATTAAACCACTTATTGAATCCTACATAAATTTCAAAATTTTCATAGAAGTTAGGTTGTAAGAGCTACATGACATCTTCTACATTAAACCACTTATTGAGGATTAATCAAGGCAATTTTCATACATCAAAGAAACTTTCTAAATCGTTGAAGAGAGTGCATGCCAACATATATTATTAAACATGAGGAAATATTATAGGGAAGATGGTATGCACATACAAGAAAAGGCTTTCATAATTCCAATAAAAAAGAAACATATTAGAAATCCAATGGAGGGCATAACTTCCATATTGTCACCTTAAATGAGAATAGGACCCACTCTTCATTATAATTGTTTTAATACTTATAATGCATGCATTTTCAATGCATTTTTATGCACATATTGCATCCTAATTTATTTCAAAAAACCAGTTTACCCATCAACAACTATAGAAAATTCGATATCAATTTCTTATAATCATTAATAACTTTATATTGATAAACATAAAAAATTTATTCCATAACAAAGGAGAAGAAAAGGAAGAACATAGCTTATTCCCAAGCCGAGCTTCAGGGAAATTAACTAGGTGTGAATAATTTTCCTCCCAATCATAAGCACTCATCTGTGGATGCTACCCCCATTGTGTTTAAATTCTATGACAAGTGCAGTAGGATACAAAGTTCTACTAGATACTTACTCCCTGATGATTTTTCACCCAATTTTTTATGCCATTGTTATCATTGAATAATTGCACTCATAAAATCTCAATAGTAAATGCAGCGTAAATAATAAATATCATAGAAAGGCAACTATGCACAATAGAGACAATAATGTTACCCTGGGAAACCCAATCTTGGGACAAAACCCAACAACTTAAGAGAAATTATTCTTCATCAAGGTTTACAAATCAGCCATTTTTCTAGAAATTTATGCCAATATACAAGTCAAAATACCTGTAAAACTTGATCAAATTCAACAATTAGTCAACACTGGTAAAAACCAATCAAAAGTCAACTATGGTCAAATTTTAGCTTGTATTCAAGTTCGACCTTGCAGTTGACAACTTATGGTCAATTGTAATCAATGGATTGTGGTTTGTGGTCAAGCTTGCTATCAGATTTGGTTAATGCCCAACGGTCAATCTTGGTTAACTTCAGTCAATTAGTTGTGGTAAAACTCAGTTGATTTCTCACACATGCAACCTCAACAATATTGGTGAAACATGGTGATGAAGAGAGACAAGGACTTTCTCTTGCTTGGTCTTGAAATGAGACATTGTAACATCTTATTTATACGTGTCCAAGGGGTGTGACAACCCAAGGGAAGCGTCCGTTCGCTGGTTGACCGACTTGACTTCTTTTGGGATGACTTATCTTAGTAAAATAATAATTTACATGATTCATCTAGGGTCAAATTGAATACCCTTCAACCATGTGGGAATACCTCTTAATGCTACAAAAAAGTGAACACTCCCTCTTAGCGAAGGAATTATTGTCCTTAGCTGAAAACATATTTCTCCTTAGCTGAAATTTCTCCTCTACTATAAAATTTCATGAGCTTGCTATGTTGATGTAGTTTCTCCTCACATTTATGTCTATAGATATAGATCACTCCATCCTAGAGCAGACAATGCGAGTATTCTAGGCCATTTACCCCTAACCAAATCAATATGGCCCCATGGGTAAATGCATCAATCTCCCCTAATCAAATCAGCATGACTCCATGGGAGATGTCTGCCCATGAGTCATTCACCCCTAGCCAAATTAGCATGGATTCTTTGGGTCAATGTGTTATTCTTCCCTAATCAAATCAACATGACCCTAATAGAAAAATGTCTACCTTATGTAGTAGTTTCCCTAGGCCATTCACCCCTAGACAAATCAACATGGCTCCATGGGTGAACATATCATTCCCCCAATAGTAAAATCAACATGATCTCGTAAGAGAATGTGTATCCAATCCTACACAAACATCAACACTCTCTCTCTGAGAGGGAGAAATTCTACATCACGCTAAGCTTGTCTCTAAAGTATACAAACTTCACTCTGGACAAAGGCTTAGTGAGAATGTCTGCAATATGCTCGCTTGTGGACATGTACTGGAGCTTCATTGTTATGAAATCAGCTCACAAAAAGATCTAAAATTTGTACCTGAGATTCATAACGATTTTGGCTCAAATGGGTTTTTTTTTAGCTTTTGAAATTTTGTAGCGAAAAAGTTATAGTGAAAATTCCACGATGACCTGTTTGGAGCAACGAAACCCTAGAATCCAAAGCTCTAATACCAAATGTTATGAAACCAACTCACAAAAGTATAGAGAAGATAGATCAACGACTTCAAAATCATCCTCTTTGAGGGGGCAAACTCCTTTACATTACACAAATGAACAATTCTTGGATGATAAAAATGACAATACCTCCTTTCTATATATAGGAGTCTAAGTGGTCCCAATATAATCAGAGCCTACATAACAATAATATTGTAGGGGCACAACAATAACAATAGTGGGCTTCTATGGGGCATAATAATAACAATATGGGGACTACATAGGCACAAAAATACCATAAGGGGTTTCACTAATAAAAATAAAGAGCTACACTAGTAGTATAAGGACCTAACATTCATTTCTCCCTTATGCACCATGTCTAAAATGAAGTGATATTTTATCTCAATGTGCTTCGACCTATCATGAAATAGAATATTTTAGAAAATCTTAACACAAATTTTATTATCACAATGTATAAAATTTATCTCCATCTCCTCATCAAATATCCATCCAAGTAGCTTCTGAATTCACACTACTTCTTGACTTGCAGCACTAGCTATGATATACTCTACTTCTGTTGTATTGGGTGGGACATAAATATTTTCCTTCTAAACCAAGATATCATAAGTAATCCCAAGTTGAAGCAGTACCTTGAGGTTCTTTTTTTGTCCTCTACACTCTCGACCCAATTTGAATCAGTATATCGTTGCAACCTCACTTCACCACCTGAGACATATCTTAAACCATATCCAATTGTACCATGAAGGTACCTCAACAAAAGCTTCAGTGCAACTCAATGCACATGCCTCGACTCAACCATATATTGGCTCAGTGTGTTCACTACAAAGCAAATATTTGGCCTAGTGTTAACTAAGTACATCAAGGATCCAATCAATTACGTATACATTGTGGGATCAACTAAATTTGAATTTGAAGTAGAATCACTTAACTTCTTCAAAAGTTTTCATCATAGGTGTATCCATGGACTTGTAGTTCATCATGTCGAATCTCCTCAAAATTTGAATAGTGTACTTCCCCTATTTGAGGAAGATCTCATCTAATCTCTATCACACCTCCACTCCCAAGAAATAATGCCTCAAGCCAAGATCCTTCATCTCGAGTTCTGAGGCAAACTCCCTCTTCCACTCGACAATGCACTTTTATGCCCTAGTTAGGAACAAATCATCAACATACAACACCAAGATCAAGGATGACCATCAACTATGAAGTAAAGGTCAGGATCTACATCACTTTTAGTGACACCCAAACTCATCAAGTATCCATTAACCCCAGAATACCAAGGCTTGTGTTCCTGCTTGATTTTGTACAAAGCCTTCTTCAATATGCAGACATAGGACTCCTTCCCATGTACCTCAAATCCATGAGGTTTCTCTATGTACACTTCCTCCTCAATCACACCATTGAGGAACATGGTCTTTATATCCATTTAATGTAAACTCCAACCTATAACTGAATAAAGAGAAACAATAGTCTAGATGGAAGTGTATTTATTGACTGGAGTAAAAGTCTTCTCATAGTAAAATCCCTCTTTCTAGGAGAGCGCACTCACCATGAACCTCACTTTGTACTTCTTGATGTTGCCATCTTCTACATGCTTGATCTTATGGATACACTTGGAATTTACTACTGAATTCCCCTCGGGTCTCATCACTATCTACCACACATCATTTTTAATGACAAATTGATACTCTTCCATCATGGCATCCTTCTAAACCTACTGGTTTGTTGCCTCCTCATAACTCGAAGGATAAAAAATTAATGATGTGGATCATCAATTTCATATAGCTTGAGTACCTCTATTGTCATCTACTCTCCCTGAAAATACCTCTAGTATATGCATGTCCTTGTGCATCTTGTAAGGTGTCACAAAGCCATGTTGGCCTCCTCTTCGTTATTACAACATCTCTAGGTGGGTCCACTGGCCATGCTAGCTCTAATTTGACATTGTCATGTATAAATGCATGGGTTGTTCATCCCATTTGTTTGTATAGTCCTCCCTCATGAACACCATTCACTTTTGTTGAGTTTATACTTGATCCCTTATGCCATAGAAGAACCTAACCATCTACAAATGCAAATATGTAGCCTCTATCCTCCAATGATGAGATAGAGAGCAGGTTCTTCTTCAATCCTAGTACAAACAAAACATCTCTCATGTGTAAATAATCTCCAGACCCAGCTAAAACGATGCTGACCCAACTCCTTTCACTTCATACTTGGTTTTATCTCCAAGTTTCATCTACAATGTTGAATGCATCTATGTCAAATTAATGAGAGAATATTGGAAACAATTATGTGCCTAAAAGAACCATTTTCCACCAACCAAACATAACTACCATTTGTAATAGTTCATGTAATAAAGGAGACAAAGAAATATTCCTTCGACTTATTCTATGGTAGATTTTCATCATCATCATCAACATCAGCTACAGATGCATGCTTCTTTCCCTTTATTTTATTCTAATGTGGAACTAGAACTGGTCTTCCACCTATATTCTTCTTATCAAACATTCCAAAATTTCTTCTTCCTTTTCATTTCATTTCATGAGTTGCAAGGGCTTGAGTTTCTTCATCTTGAGGTATATGCAACTTATTATTGGAAAATGATTTGGCCTCATCTTGGACATAATAAGTCCATAGTTTATCAAACTTGGGCAGCTTATCTTGTGCAAAAATTCCCTAAACAAATGGATCCCATGAGGAAGGAAATCCATTGGGAGTCATTGTAACAAGCTCTACATCATTAATGGTATCTCTAATGGATCAACTTCCTCTATCAACTAAGAGACTCTCATAAGATAAGAGATAATAAAATCTGATCTAGTCATCATGATACTATGGAGTTGATGCCTCAAGCTTAGTTTCCTATTTTAGCAGTCTTTAACTCAACAACACGTGGAATCAAGTGGTCCTTTATGGAATCTATTATTATTATCTTAGCCTTGGCTTCATTCTTCTTATACTTGGATTTCTCCTCAATTCCCTTTGGCTCTAGAATGAATTCCTTCACATGATATTAGAGACTGTTTTCTTCCAAGACATGGAGTATCCTAGTCTTCCAAGATTTGAAATTGGTGGCACCATCCAACTTGTTTTCTACTCTAAGACTTCACACCATTTTGATAAGAGATTAAAAAATCCAATCAAGTTGTTGAATATTGTCTCTTAGGCTGGCTTCAATGTGCCAATATTTCAACAAAGCTATGATGCCATTATGAAATTCTATGACAAGTGAAGTAGAATACAATATTTGTTAAGAATAGCAACAAGAAATGTTAAAAATAACATCTAGAAAAAATCCTAATTTAATTTGTCCTTGAATTAAATTAGGAATTAAATTTTAATTCCACATCTAATAAAAACTTGTAATAGTTAACTAAGTTAATTTGACTTAATTGGTTTAATTAATTCGAGTTAAGGGTCTAACAAGAGTCATGTAGAGTGTCTCCTACAATTAGGAGCACTAGTTGAGTTTAATTTGAGTTGTAATTATTTCATTCAGTCTAACTGAGTTAAATTCAGTTAGACTAGTTCCAACCGATGGAAGAATTAGTGGGAGGTTAGTGGGGTGGAACTTGAAGCAGTGGGGTGTAACCTGCAGTAGTGAGGTGCAACCTGCAGTAGTGGGGTGTTGCCCCTCAAACAATGGGGTGTTGCCTAAAGTGTGGTGTGGTGCTGCTTATAGTGATCAACCAGTAAACTAAAGATTCACTCATAATTAATTCATGCATCTATGATCAGAGAAATACCAAGTTGAGATTGGAGTTCAGGGACAATGTACTATCAATTGTAAAATCATCTAAATTAAACATATTGTGGATGCAATCAGAGGAAGGCCTATGAGGATTACGCAATTCATAATTGAGGAGTTTCCCCATTAAATAGGGGCTAATTCCTTGAGGAACAATGCAAGGAATTAGGAGCTTGGAGGCTTGGAAATTTGGCTAAGTATTGGCCAAATGCAATCAGTTGGGAAGATGATAGAAAATAATTGTGTAGGTTGAACTCAAGTTTGAGCAGAGCATATTGTATTCATCCAAATTCTTTGACTAATGCAATATACAGATAACAAGGGTTTTTAGTTATGGATTTCCCCATATAATCATTGTGATATGTGTGATTAAATTATTTCTCTTATATGCTTCATGATTTCATTGATCGTTTATTGTTTCTGCTAATGAGTAGAGTAGATTCAAGTCTATTGCTTTAGCATATTACAATTAGCAGTTTGAATCTACAAGGAATTTCTATATGGTATCAGAGCTAGATTTGTAGAAATTTCTACATGGTATCAGAGCTGAAACCATAATAGAAGAGAAGAATTCGAAGTTGTCCTTGTAGATTGATGGAGATCTAGTTCAAGGCAGATCCAAAAGACCCTATGTGCAAACTTCTTAATGGAGCAAGAAGGTTGATAGTGGGCAGATCAATGAGCCAATGTTTAGTGACACAAAAAAGAGTTTTGATCATTGATATTGGCAGATTGAGAGGCAAAGAGATTTCCCATGGGGAGATCAAGACTTAGAGGGAGTCTAGTTTCAGAGGGAGCAGCCCTATGGAAGTTAATACTTTAGGATATGGGGAGATCATAGTCATTATTGTAGTGGTTGTAGTAGCAATGCAGAAGTAGAAACTGAGCAGTAGTAATAGCAACATGAGTAGATCATATTTAGCTCATGCATGCAAAGCCTTGAGGAGCAAGGAAAAGGCTAGAGACTTGGTGGTTGAGAGGGAACATGAATTACCTCTCAACATGCATCCTCAGAAGTAGCATCAACAAGTTATGGAGCTTCCATAATTGGAGAAGCAGAAAGGAGACTGAGTGGAGACATCCACTCAGGCAGAGACCTCTAGTAGGGGGGAATTTTGAGCCAAGTGGGTAGAAGGAGAACATGTAGCCATACCTCTAGATGTGAGGTGGGGCAATATGAAACCTTAGTCTGAGAGTTTCAAAAATTGGGTAGGATTCATTAAGGTGTTGTTTGTCTCATGGATCATTACCTTGCTATGGGGGGCCATGGTATTTAGTAGCAAGAGGATCAGTGTCAGGAAATACTTAAGAGTGCAGAGTAGTGTTGATAGTAGAGCAGGAGGCTCTTTAGCAGAGTTCGCATCAACGCAATCTTCCTAGTAGATAGTTGTGGACACAATTTATTTATTTTATTTTATTTCGATTTTTTTTGGTTGTAGATGTTGTAGTAGCAACATCAACAGTGACAAGAGTTGCATGCATAACATTCCAAAGGTACCAGATCAGGATAGAGTTGAACTCTGTTCTTGTTGAGAGGGAGTGTTGAAAATAGCAACAAGAAATGTTAAAAATATCATGAAGAAAAAAATCCTAATTTAACTTGTCCTTGAATTAAATTGTAATTCCACATCTCATGATGGCTTGTAATAGTTAACTAAGTTAATTTGACTTAGTTGGCTCATTTAATTCGAGTTGAGGGTCTAATTAGAGTTATGTAGAGTGTCTCCTACAATTAGGAGAACTAGTTGAGTTTATTTTGAGTTGTAATTATTTAATTCAGTCTAATTGAGTTAAAGTCAGTTAAGCTAGTTCCAGCTGATGGAGGAAATAGTGGGAGGTCTAGTAGTGGGGTGTAACCTGCAGTAGTGGGGCGTAACCTGTCGTAGTGGGATGTAACCTGCAGTAGTGAAGTGTAACCTACCGTAGTGGGGTTTAACCTACAGTAGTGGGGTGTAACCTGCAGTAGTGGGGTGTAACCTACAACAGTGGGGTATTGGCTGTTGAACAATGGGGTGTTGCCTAAAGTGTATAAATATGGTGTTGCCTACAGTGATCAACCAGTAAAATAAAGATTCACCCATAATTAACTCATGCATGTCAGATAAAAAAAAGACCCAATTGAGATTGGAGTTCAAGGATAATGTGCTATCAATTGAAATCATTTAAATTAAACAGATGGTGCATGCAGTCAGGGGAACGCCTTTGAGGATTGCATAATTCATAATTAAGGAATTTCCCCATTAAATAGGGACTAATTCCTTGAGGAAAAGTGCAAGGAATTACGAGCTTAGAGGCTTGGAAATTTGTCTAAGTATTGGCCAAAGCCATTCAATCAAGTAGAGGATAAAATATACTTGTGGCAGTTGAGTAGAGCATATTGTATTCATCTAGCTTCTGTGACTAGTTCTATATACTAGTTTTTAGTTGTGGCTTTCCCAGAAAATCATTGTGATATATGTGATTGAATTATTATATGCTTCGTGATTTCATCGATTGTTTATTGTTTCCATTGATGAGTAGAGTAGATTCAAGTCTATTTTTTTAGAATATTACAATTATCAATTTGAATCTACAAGGAATTTCTACAATTTTCAATAAGATAATTACTTCTCAATGATTTTTCACATAATATTTTATGTCACTGCTATCATTAAATAATTACACTCAGAAAATATCAATAGTAAATGCAGTGGAAATAGTAAAGATCATAGAAAGACAACCATGGACAATAGAGACAATAATTTTACCCTGGGAAATCCAATTTGGGAGAAAACCTAGCAAAGTTTCTTAGGAGAAATTATTCTTCAACAAGTTTTATAAATAAGTAACCTTTCTATAATTATGTGCCAATATAAAAGTAAAAATACCTGGAAAACCTTGTCAAATTCAATAGCTAGTCAACACTGGTCAAAACCAATCAAAAGTCAACTCTTGTCAAATTTTGGGTTGCGTTGAAGTTCAACCCTACAGTCAACATCCTATGGTCAATGACCTACAGTCAAACTTGTGGTCAACCTGCAGTTAGATTTGGTCAATGCCATGCTGCAAAGTTTGGTCAAACCTCTGTAATCAAGCTTGAACAACTTTGACCAATTAGCTACGATCAAACTCAGTTGATTTATCACATTTGTAGCCTTGAGAATGCTGGTCAAACTCAGTGATGAAGAGAGAAAAGGACTTGCTCTTACTTAGTCTTAAATGAGACATCACAACTTCTTATTTATACATATCCAAGAGCTTTGACAACCCAAGGAACACATCCCTTCACTGGCTAGCTGACTTGACATCTTTTGGGCTGATTTGTCTTAGTAAAAAAAAAATTACATGATGCATTTAGGGCTGACTTGAAGACCCTTTAGCCATGCAGGAATACCTCCCGATGCTACAGAAAAATCAACACCTTGTTGGTTATGAGACAATCAGGGTGAAGGAGGTAAGTTCAATACATCCAAGTCACATTTCCCTTCAGCAAAAGCTTCTAAGAACACTAAGAAAGGCACTGCCAATTTCTTTAATTAATCCTTCAATCAAGCCATATTTAGTACCCACTCTACTCACTACAAGGAAAATGCCTTATAGTGGAGGTTTTTGCCAAATCTTCTGGAAAATTTTATTCCTTATCAATTTGTAGCGGGTTTCAAATGGAGATGGGTGGTTGATGTTAGGATTAAAATCATAGAGATATGCAACAATAAAACATAGAATGAAAGAATGCAAAGAACACATTGCTATACATGGTTCAACCAAATTAGGCTATGCCCATGGAGAAATAACTAGTCCTTATTCCATTTAGTAAAATGAAAGGATACAACCTACAACACATCCACTACAACCTCCTCTTCTCTCTCTAATAGTTTCCTCCCTCTCAATTGCAATGCTCTCTCAATAATACATAACCAAAATACAATTTCTTCGTAAAGATGGATTACCTTCTAGGGAAGAAAATCCCTAACATAACATCTACTGTAAAATTTTTGACCTACTTGTGAATGGTCCAGATTGACTATGAAGTTACAATATTTACAAGCAAATTTTCCCAAAAATTTCTCTTTGAAGGCGTTGTCCTTGAACCTCTGTCAAGGGGGGCTCCAAAGAATTGTTTCTGCTTCTCTTAGAACCCTTGGTGACAATAGTTGGAGGGAAATATCTCCTACACCCCCTGTTAGGAACTAGGGCCCAACCATGACTAAAAACAAAGCCTCTAAATCAGAAAAATAATTAATACCCATAACCAAGAGTTGAAGGTTTTAGCATAAGTTGTTTGATTGTTGCACTTAAATCATATAAAAGACAACGATGCATCCATGTGTGTATGCATGTTAAATAACTAGCTATTTTGAAAATAATTATCAAATGTCCCTAAGAAAAACATATATAAGTGCATAAATTCACTAATATTTACAATGCACCAAATGAATTTATACTGTTATGCAATACTGGTTATTATTTTTAAAAAATTACAAAAATGTATCGATGCACATCCATATGAGGTATCACAATGCATTCCTTATATAGGTGCAAAGGAGAATGTTTCTATATTTTGTATAACACAGAGACCAATGTCTTCTTTTACCATAAGCACACTATTGTGTAAGAAGCACTAAACTAAGTTTAGATATTTTGTTGTAAAGGTTAGTTTTTATTTTAAAATAATTCAAAAACTAATTAATGCATTTAATAGTCTAGATATTTTTTGGTGTACAAAAAGAACACTCGTTCACTAATTTAAAATTTTTAACAATGCACCCAAAAAAACACCTAAATGTAGTATTGTGTATAATTGTTAGGTACATTGAGATATCATAATAATATATATTATATATATAACTATATAATTATTAAACCCATTGCTACAAATGTAATATGGGTATAATTGTTAGGTGCATTGAGTGCGTTAAAAATATATATATATTATTAGAAAAATAATACTCATCCACTAATTTAAAATTTTAACAATGTCATGTATAATTGTTAGGTGCATTGAGGTAACATAAATATTGAAAATTGAAAAAGAAAAATATTATATTTTATACAATGTTTTCAACGTATACCCAACAATACCCACTATCCTTATAAGACCATTCTATTATTGGATTTATTAATCCCTGCTAATGGCAATGCAAGGATTATAGCGTTTGATTGGACGTTGAATTTATATTAACTTGCATTGATCCACTTTTTACTAAAACTTAACTAAACTTTTACTTTCACAATATAGTTTCATGAAATTTAACCAAAGTTTTAAATTAGAAGTCTTATTGGAAACCAACTTTTACTTTCACAACTTAGCTTCACAAAAATTTAACTAAAATTTTAAATTAGACGTCTTATTGGAAACTTCATGTTTATTGGAAACCTCACGTGTATCAAGGCAACATGGAAGCAACATTACATGGATATCCAAAGTTTATAATACACTTGTGAGGTTAAAAACTCATTTATGCATTCACACTTTTTATAGCTAGACTATGCTAGCATTAGTATTTTGACATTAACTACTAGTCTAATATTATACATGCTTAAATATACATATCACCCATTTGGTTTTGGTTTGTTGTCACTTCCTATCCCTTGGTTTGGTTTTTCTACTTAGTGCCACTTGGTTTGTTTTTTTGCTTGCCACTTGGCTTGTTAGACCAGAGTAATGGAAATTAGCCGAAATGAATAATACCCATGGCCAAAACCTTGGTTTTCCGCTTCCACTATGTGGGGAGACGTAGTTTTGATTCCCCTCTCTCCGACCTTATAAAATCGTTTCTACAAATCACAAATACCTTCAACGCTCTGTTTCTCGCTACAATTGTATAATCCACTCAGAGCATTGGTTGCCAATATTTTCCCCTACTCATATAACACAATCGATTCTTCTACTGTTTCTTCTTTGGAGGAATGGGATGTTTTCGTGTGGGACCTATAGGCGGAACTTAGGCAGACCTTTAGCATGACGTGGATGAATCATACACCTTGATTGTTCCAGCACGCGAAGTCGCCAATATTTCGGCCGAGGCCGAGACGCCATGGGGAGCCATGCAAGGCCTAGATGTTAGCTCCCATAATGGCCGCCGACTATTTGGAAACAGTCTGCTGCCGAGTCAGCCCCATAACAGTAGCCACTGATGATTTAGAAACCATC